>CAJFCO010018458.1:467497-481023 GCA_904066015.1 Synergus gifuensis
ATATTAAATGACTTTTACATTATGTAAATTACACTCGAGTCTCCCAAATGTCAAGAAATTTTTGCCAGAGGTTCTCCCAAATATCAAGAAATTCTTTATCCTCTATAGTCACATCAATTGCGCATGGGTATTGCACATAAATAATATTTTTTAGCATTTTAAATTGCGCGCGAATAGCAACCAATCAGATGCCAAACGCAACGCGTGCGCAGTGGTTACTTGACTTGACATTTGGAAGAACTTGAGATTTGGGAAGTTGACATTTGAGAGACTCGAGTGTATGTATTATTTGTAGGAAATCCCCCAATGAAGAAAATTCTACAATCGAAAAAATTATGTAAATAATTTTTATTGTATACCGAACTATGATACATATTTACACAAGATATTGCCTAAAATTACCAAAAAGAATTATACAATTATACATGTAATTTATTATTGCTTGAGGATAATTTCAACAGGGATGTGTCATACATTTATGCAGTTTTTCATTGATTAATAATGTAATAAATGTCTAAACGTACATTATTGATTTTAAGACCCACTCATCGGACCCCGTATAAAATCCCATAAATGAGCAATGGAAGTTTTGCATAATATATTAAAATTTATTATGTTTTTCAAATTTTGCATTTCATGAAATCATTACTGATCGTTAATTATATGTTTCTAATCTACATATATAGTTAATTATAATTTTTATGTGTAATAATTTGAGTTTCTCTAATAATGTCGTCCAAAAATTACGTAACACATTTTACGAGAATGGCAAAAAACTGCATGGAAAGTCAGAAATTTACGAAAAATTGTATTACGTAATTTGTGCATGTCGTGAAATGATATGATATTTTCATGGTTTAATTAGTATTTAAATCCATTTTCGAGGTGAAACTATTTATTTAAATAATACAAATGAATGAAAACTTGTAATTTATCTATCAACAATGATTCCATATAAAAAAAAATTTTTGAAAAAGTAATAAACTTTCACGATTGTAAAATATTTCTAACAAAACATGAATAATACATACAATTTATAAATTCTTTATTCCTAAGAAGTAATTTTTATAAAAGACAGGTACTAATCATTAATAAAATACTAAATATTTTATTAAGAAAATATTGAAATTTAAATGCTAAACATTGTTTTCAAATTTATTAACCTTGATGGGAAGCAAATTTCTTAAAGAATAATACCATATAAGAACCTTAAATATTTTCTTGAATTTTAGAAGTTCGTGGTCACGTTCATAGTGACGTAAGGTACGGACTCGGATCGATTTGCGATGCAACACATCACGAAATAAATATATTGCAGTCTTCATTTCTAAATGAGACATGGTGAACAGAGAAGATTTTTGTAAATATTTTTTACCATTAGAAAGAGAACTATCTATTTATTTGTCGCGGTTTCTATATTGATCGAAGTAAAAACATTTTTTAATTTAAAATATTATTTTCTAATTATGTATTTTAATATTCCTATTAAAAATACTTAATAGATCCCAAAGTAAGATCCATGAAGAACACCTGTGAGGGATCCTATAAGAAATTCATGTATAGCTATAGATAGGTGTAGCTAATAGTTTATCCTATAGAAAAGTAGTACGCGTGGGGTTAATGAAACCCACACTGAATACCTGGGTGGTAACCTAGGTGACTTTAAAGAAATTTAATACCTCTATGTATAAGATCCATTAACATCGCCCATTAACATATTATACTTACGTAGGATGGAGATATAGGGTCCTATAGGGAACCAATATATTATATAGGTATAATTTAACTGTCTCCGTATAATAATCACGTAATTCGTAACGCATTATTTGACCTTGATCTTCATTTTCAATTTGCACATCTGTCGCGTCTTGTTCCTCTTAGTAGATTCAAATCAGATCATTTTCATGTTGCAATCAAAGAGACGTTAATAATCATATTGGGATTCTACAAGTTCGAGGAAGGTTCATATATACATCAACCTATAACGATCTACAGAGTGGTAGCATGTAATAATTATATCGTTTTATAAAATGATGGTATCACTATCTAAACCATTACAAAGTGGTAAATGTAGGAACGAGAAGGGCATACTACTGGTTGTTTTATACAGACTTTTTTATTAAAAGTATCATTCCAAATGAAGTGACCCATCATGACCTTCAGATTTCTTCAGTCAAAGAAGAAACTTAGGATGCTACGGATAGTCTGGTTTTCAGACCAATCCTGAGGATAATCCGACCCGACATTTAGAAATATTGCATATTCCTAAAAAACATTGTCGCTGATAAACGAGAGATAGTCTAGTATACATATAAGAGACGATTGGAAGAGGTAGGCACAGAATTATTTTGAAAAAGGATGCTCCCTAGAGAAATTCCCAAAATATTTTTGCAGGATGATTGGAAAATTTTAAATCTCCTAAGCATGTATATTTCAAGGATATACATATATACAAATTTCCGCACTGAAAAGGATATCCTTTTAAGTCCCAAATAGAATATCTCAATATTTAAAAAAGTTGGAAAAATTCCAAATGGTCTTCACATAAACGCGTCTAGCTTTTGAACCATCATATATATACATATATATATATATATATATACAGGTTTTCCCATGGTAATAGCAATTCGCGATCAATACGTGGCCCAATTGCACAAGATGAAGAAAACTTTTGGTGATTATATACTTCTATGATTCCTTCATTTATATGACATGAAAGAAATGACTGATATTTTTAGTTTTTGACTCTTGAGCATCTAGATCACCTAATTCGATCTTTTTCTTCATATTGAACGCAATTTTGCCCTAAAATGTAATCTAAAGTGTAAAAGAAAAGTTTTTTTTCGCGACTGATTGCGGCAAAATCCACATGGCAGCCAGGAGGCCGGTGAGCCCTGGCAGGTAGCTTTGGTACGGGGCATCGATTTGCCAGGACGACGACTTCCGATTCGTGAGGGGGCGACGCGGGGTGCTTCTTCAATGTCGGCGTCGCGGCGGTGTCGGTGGTGGTGCGGCGTTGCTGCGCGCGGCGCAAGGTCCGCGTTAGGTACCATGCTGTTCCGTGTGAATATGATGTGAAAAAGCCTTCGGCAAGTCAGATTCGTGTCAGTGTTCAATGGACTTTTTGGCTGACCAGCCAATACTAGTTTGGACTTACTGGCGTCTGAATCATCATTAACATATATGCCATAACGCAATTAAGCGGACTGATCATTCAAAACTTGATACTCGTGATTTTAGACGTTTTTAGATATTTAGATCATATCGATCATCTTCTTTCGAATCGAGAGACCAGTTTTTCTCAATTGTACTGGTACCAGGCAATGTCAACACCGTTTACAACTGTTCTAGCTGGCTGTCCATGCGACAAGCACGTTTAAAGTGTCCAGAGTGCTGGACGTACTCATGTTGAAAGTAAGGGAGGCGGTGGTGAGTAGTGGTGGTGGAGGCAGTGGTGGTGGTTATAGTAGTGGTGGTGATGGTAGTGGTGGTGGTTGCGCTACTCCTCCTAGTGGAGGCGCAAAATTGTGAAACAGAACAAGAAAAAGCTTGTGTAACAGAGTGAGAGACAAACTCTCTTCGGTTGAAATACTATCGTGCGGCAAACACCCCTAGTTAGAGGGTTTCGCTTAGTCTCGAACGTCCCCCACGTCAGTTTCCTCGAGTACGCGGACATGGTCTGCGTGTTCTGAGGGGTGCACAGCACTGACATATGTGAAGTTTCTTTATCGTTGTCTGGAATATGTTATAGCTTAAGAGGCGCAGTGCGGGCAGTGTATTCTTCTCGCGTGTCATGTTGAAACTTCGAGGTCAATTTCTTTATTAACCGCATGCAGTTAATTATTTCCTTGGTTCCTTTCTTTTGCAATCTCATTGAAATATCTCAAAAATTAATTCTCTCTTTAATTTTCATTCATATTAGACTGGAGAAGAATTAAAACGCAGCGAAAACAACTATAATATACGGTACCGGTACCGCTTGTCACTCTTGGGGTCATCATATTACTTCTTCTACCCACACTCCTTCAGAAGAGTGACAGTAGTGTTGAGATTGAGACAACAGAAAGAGTCAAACTTGCAAGGACTTAATTATCATGGTGATGCCCCATAAATTCCAATTCACAAAAGGAAAGGACACTGGCGGTGTCGACCGGAGTCGCTGACGAGACCAGCCATTGCTGGCCCCGCTGGTCCAGGCCATGATCGGTCCCTTCTTTCCCAGGGCCCGTATCCCACAGCAACGTCGTAGCCGATGTCAGAGCCGTCCTCGTGGCAGTGTCGTCGACGAGGACGACGACGATCGGCTCTTAGTTTTGGAGGAAGTGCCTCACGAACATTTCGAGGGATTCGCGTGCCCTTACATCGAGGAAGAGTGTATCTTTCGCCGAACTGGAAACAAGAAGGATCGTTACCACGCCACGCGAAGACGAAGACGACGACCACCCGCTGGGCCGGCGTTGATCCTCGTGGCGACGGCTGCTGCATTCCTTGTTATTTCAGTTTCTGCGGGTAAGAACTATTTTTTAAGCTATTTTTATCCAACTAAAATCAACTGCTTCTATTTTCAACAAAAATTCTTGATCTTCTATTACTGATCTAAATACTACCGAATATATACATTTTTTTTCAACTAAAAGAGACTATAAGGTATAATCTCAACAAACTAAAGCAAATGATTGGAAAAATGGATAAAGTTCTAGGATTTATTATGACGCACAAATTATGTAAGGCATTTCTTTTCCTGGATTTGTTCATCTCCCTTCCCTCCTAAGTCAAATTTTGCTAAGATCCAAATAATAAAGTAAATGATGACGTAAGCGAAGATGGAATTTTATGCAGACCTACTATTGTTAACAATTAATACTATAATAATGGAGAGTGATCAGTGACTAAAGAAAAACAGAATGGGAAATTAAGAGAACAAAATATAAATGTAAAAATATATGAGTAATTTTTTCATTTTACTTTCTGGCCCGGCTATTTTTCTGTTCAAGTTTCCGGCCGGGTGCGTTGTGATTTAGTAGTAGAATAAGTCGATGTGGCTGGCCAGCGCCCGACTAATGCACCGTGACACTACTGGTTGGGTCCAGGCTAGTTGGTCTAATTAACCACCGACTTTAAGCGGGACCAACTGGTCAGGACACGATCGGATTCCCATTTGAATTTACATGTATGAAAACATTGTAAGTGTATATTACTGTAAACTGTATTTCTTTATATTCTCAATTAACAGTAAAAACCAGTTCTTAACGTCTTATTAGTCAATCAGAGCGATACATTTCAGTCTAGTCACTCGACTGACAGTAGCTATGTCGTGTGCCAGGGTAGACTCAAGACTGACTGGACAGAAATAGAAGTATAAACTTTTCAGAGTAAATGATTTAGCGAGACTTGTGTAAGACTTGTATAACTGGTAGAACTAAAATAAGCGGAAAAGCTTTCCTTTCACTTTCAGAGAAATTATCGGAAAACGATCAACGAGAGCACCGAAGAGTAAGTGAAAGCATCAATAGTAGAGTGAAAATAGTAGTTAACGACTAAAAGTTCACTGCTAAACGAAACGCCGATTAAAGAATTGAAATAAATTGAAATTTTTAAGAATGATCATTGTTTCTGAACCTCTGTCTGTCTTGTATGGAAAAATTTTGTGGCGCTGGCGCTCGAGTGTTTCAGTCGAGTTATAGGTATAGTCTGCCTGTGATCTGCCAGAATTTAGAAGGGTAGGTTCGGTCCCATTCCGAATGCTTTTCCTGGATTCCCTCTCACGGAATTCTCACCCCTACAGAAAATGTGTTAACTGGGGGAGGAAATCCTTGAAAAGAAATTGGGGATGCATTTGGTACCACTCCGAACCATTTCCCAGAACCTCCTCCCCTAAATGAGCATGCAATTTTCATGTTTTTTGGTGGCAGGGGATAATAGAAAAAGGGTCGAGGCACGACCAAACGTATTTGCTACTGATCAGAGGGGCGCGTTTAGTGAAATTTCAACCCTTTTTCGAAGACATCCTCCCCCGATGATCAAATTTTCTAAGGGATCCTGGAAAAGGGGTCATTTGAGAATAAAATTATCATTGAGAGGTGTGAGGTATTCTTGAATATAAGAATATGACTTTGAAGATGTCATTTGATCCAAGAAAGACGCAATGAAGCTCATTAATCTTGTAACCCTACAGATCGAATGTTGCCTGTCTATCCTCGAAACATAGCTTCCTTCTTTCGTTTCAGCTCGGTTCATCTACGGGTTCTTCGACTTGCATGGATGTACAAAATAAAGTGTAAAAGAAGAAAAAAGTTTGAATAAAAATGTAAAAACTATTGCTGAGGTGCCCTTTGGACATCATATGGGTGACCTCCGCTCTGTGGATTTGTCCATTAACTTAACCTCTTTTATTTTTCCGGGCTCAGGTGAGACTTAAGTGACACAGGTGGAAAAACACCTCCTCACAATACACAGTAATTATCTCAAATGAACTAAGCGGCGTAGGGCGAAGCCTTTGAAGCAAACCGCTGATGATATACTATATGTACTTATTGATCTATATGTACTTTACTTGTGTATACGCATAATTGCACCTTATTCTACTGAAGCTTATAAATGTGATATGACTGAAAGCATGTTTTAATAGCTATTCTCTTTGAAAGTTTTAATTTATTTGACGTTATAAAATAATCATTCCTATACTACAATTACATTTGCTTTTATAACAAGTTATTGTTTTAGACCCTATAGACTGTGTATCGCGTGCGTTTTTTTCAAAACTTAGTTTTTATACCTCATCTAAAATCGGCGTGCGACGATGTGCGTGACAAAATGAGACTACAGGCAGGAAGGGACTTGAAAATATTTTGAAAGAGCGTGCGTTAATGTACAGAAGTTTCGATTTTAGTTGGAAAATCGACTCATTTTAAGTTATAAATAAATTCAATGGGACCCTTACGTAATTTGAATATTTCATTTGTAAATTATTTCTTGTCAGAAAGCCGAAACATAATGTGCTTTGATTTATCGGTACTTTTTCATTTATTCTCGACCTAGCTTCACCAATTATTATGAATATCTATTGGTGTACTGAAAATGTCACACGATAGTATCGCGTGTGGCTGCGAACATAGCAAAGGATAGACTTCGGTGACCTCATGTCCCCATCGTCAATCGCCTTTCCTAAAGGTTTTCCTCAGGGGTTCATCGATCGCCCCCAATCACCCGCCCCTGCAGTCGAACAATTCCCTATTTTCTTAACAAATGCTCAACGGTACTTTTTACTACTTTTCTTCCTCTTCTCACTTTATTCATTGAAATTTTGTCGACTTTAAAATTTATTAAAACGACCAAATAAAATATTATTCTTCGCTGATAAACTATACAATAAATAAGGGATATTGTCAGTATTTTTTTCCCTACTGTGCGCTACTACTAGAATAGTTGTATCTACTCTATGTGAAATATTAATTCGATGTTTCATTCGAAAAACAGTCTTACGAAAAAAGTTATCCTAAAATTATCTTGATAACGAATGGATTTAGATTGACCAAATGATAAAAGAAGATTGAGATAAGGAAGGAGAGATTGAAAACGATAAATGGAATATTATTTTAGTCAAAAAAATATGTGTATAGAAGTAAATTGATTCGTACAGATAAGGATTGAGCTGAAAGAGAAAAAAATGCGGAGAGCTAATAAATTGAGAGATATTTGTCTTTATACTTTTATCCCTTTTCATCTTCAGATCACTCAAAACTTTTGAGACTACGAATTCTTCAACCCATGTTGATTCATCTTTCACACCAGATGACCTGAAATTAGTTGCAGCTGTATTTTAAATGGAAAAGCCTGTGAAATAGGGTCGAATGTACAATCGATACACCTCCTTTCGTATTAACCCTTGGGTAAATAGATATTTTGTGAGTGTGCAAGGGCACATTTTGAGACCCCTGGGGTATAATGTTTCTGGCCATTCGGACAGAGGCACAGCCGCAGCCGGCCAGAGGCGCCAGGTGCTGTCATATGCGCCTAATCATTGTATGAAACACATTAGTGGTGGTGAACAAGACTAACTAATTCGTGTTTTAAGTAAACAACTGTTGATAAGTTTTCATAAAACAAAGAAGATAAAAAAAATCGTATATCTGGATCATTTTCCGTTATGGGGAACATTTAGACTGATTCCATATATCTGTGAATAAACACAATAGATTTGAAAAATAAAAGAGATAATTAAAGGTCTAATATACTATAAAAGTAAACTTAAAATTAAATTGTGTAACACTCATCAATGTGACTACATAAAAATACCTATTATTCTAAAGATCACACCTCCTATAATTAAACTTCCCTTCGAACATAATTACTCCATTATTTTCCTTCCCTCCATTAAAAAGAAATTTAGACTCTGTAAGAACGTGAAGTAATTCTCTTTTGTCTCTTGGAGATTAAAAAAAAAAACTTATCTATAAGAGGAAAAAATACAAGGTAACTTATTAACAAACAATATCATCAATATTTTTTGACTCAAACAAAAAAATGTTATTTCAACATTTTATCTCATTGCAGCTCAGCGGCATGTGACTTGCCGCAAGTGAGACGACCATGGCCGATGAAAATGATTACTATCTTGAAAATTTACTTCTCTTATATTTTCTTCCACTCCTATCATTCTGAAATGTTACAGAAACTGTAGAATTAATTTTTCTCTATGAATAGAGCTTAAATCCGCCCGGATTCGATGCTACTGTCGCCACTCCTCACCCATCTATGATGAAAATTGATTTTCTCTTGGTTAAAGGGGATCAGTTCAAATGTACTGTTCGTTTGCAAAATTCATTTAAGTCTTACTTTATATTGTATACGAGTTGATTTATGAAAAGATTAAACTTAGTTATTTGACTATTAACAAAAAATAAACCTTATTAATATTTTCCTTGATCTTTACGATATATGTACATACACATTTAAAATCAAAATATCAAGTTGCAAATCGTACGATGTATAGATATAAGTGAATAGAATTGAAAATTCGAAATAAAAACATTAATCTATAGTTTGTTTCAGAAATATTAAAATTGAACCTATCCTTCTTTAATCTTTTTCCATCTCTTTTTCAATACAATTCTCCACCTATGCTTTCTAATCTCTTTTCTATCACACCCTGTCTCTTGATCGACATAATTCCATACCGCCTCTTCAACTTTCGAATTTTGAAACTTAATTTAAAAGGAAAAAAAAAAAAAAAAAAAAAAAAAAAAAACGAAGCTTTTTTATATAGTAGATAAGAGAAAAAAAAATATTATTATAACAATTTTACGTTCCATACAGTGATTGAGAACCTTTTCCGATTTAATCCTATTATAGGGCCATTCACACCATTGAGGGCACGAGCCAGGTATACTGACAGAAGTGTGAGTGAGACAGTCTCACTACTCTGACCGCAGCAATGTATCGTATATTAGTTTATTTATTAACTTTATCAAATTAACGTAGATTTCCTAATCACGATTGTGGAAACTAAGATCACAATTATTAGGACATTAACCATGTATTTAAAAAATTATTCTTATAATAGTTAAAAATAATTTTTTAAAGGCAAATAATAATGCACTAATTTCATAACTTAATTAATTTACAATATAGATTATTGTGCGAAAGTTTGGCAATTCTGTTTCGCCCGGACGTGGCTACTCTCTGAAGTGATGCCACCGTATAGTCTCATTATCCGGCTCTAGAATCGTCAAACAATGTAGATTTACGATTCGAATTCTTGCCATATCAAAGTAACGATGATGAATGTTTGGACATACTTAAGCTTTGAGCTTCAAATGAATATACACTACTCGCAAATGTATCGGCTTATTTGAACTCACCCAAGTGTCAAACTACAATACTTTTAACAAATTCAGTTTGACGTAAGTACAGATGATGCAGCAGAGAAAATACTTTTGTTGATTCGCGACTACTTTATTTTCGAGGATCTTCAATACTCTAAATAGAAATTACAAATTTATTTTCCGATTAAGAATTTTTTCTAAAGTCGTTGTTGATAAAGCTCATTATTAAATTTAGAAAAATTTTTAGTTCAAGAATCTTATCAGAAGCAAAATTATACTTTATCACTTTTCCCGAATTACACATTTCTTTCGCGGAAATGTATTTGCATAATTGAACAATCTTTTTGATACAGAAATCGATATATGATCCTGAAAGATGTTCCCATGTAATTCCCAAGACAACTGATTATTACTTTGCTTTAAATGGCGCCTTAAACTTAGTTAATTTTGTTTCAGTGGCAGGTGCAACGAACGATAAAGAAGAAAGTTCGAGAGAAACGGTATCCAAGGAAGTAGTAGACTCATTGGATATAAGGTCCAGGTTTGGGGACGATTCTGGGGGTGTTATAGATTTGCTTGCAGCATTGCAATTGCACAACAGTACACATCAAGGCGTTACGCAGGTGCCGGGCCTTTTAAGGCTAAAACCTGCATACTACCTTCAAGGTGAGTAAATCAATCAATAAAATTCAATCAATCTAACAATCTAAGAAAATTCTTTGGTATAGTTTCAAAGTTGTGCTTTACTATGGTATTCGTTCATTCTTCTAACAATTAATTTTTTATGCAAACATTTTTATTGCACAGACTGCCTTTATGTCTTTTTCAAACATTTTTAATTAAGCTCCTATTGAACCACATGCATAGACTTAAAAATAATACTTCGTTGCTTATAAACCAATTTTGAGGTAATTCCTGCCAAAACTGAAGACCATGAAGGATTTACTGGCACTAGTTATAGTTGGTTGCATCCAAAAATCTATAGGAGCCACACTGATATCATCGTTAAAAAGGTGATGCTGTTTGATCATTGCTCATTGTGAAAACATCAATATTTTTACAGATGACCAAAGGCTATTGTCGTAATCGGCATATGGCGAACATTAATTAAAAAGAGCTAGGGCCTTTTCCCCGGTTTGATATGATTATTTAATTGAGATTCTTGAGGCATAAAAGATCTGCCCTCGCATGATTCGACAGGCTTGTTGCGCATTATGACGGATTTCTTCCCCCCTTCAAGGGTGATTCATTTAGTGCACTATGGTTTTGTTTGGCGTTGATCCCATTGAGCAGGATACTCAACAACACTTTCTATGGGTACAACAATACAACATATGGAAACTTTTCAAGTTGTAGCCGAATAAAAGCAAAGAAGTGCACTTAGCAAAAGGGTCTTAAGGATCAAACGCCCATCGAGATTATGACAGAGGAAAAGTCCTATTAAAAAAATATTTGGATATCTTACAGTTTATGGGTGCCCTTCAGAAAGAAAGTCTCTTGACTGCATTTTCAAAACGATTGACTGCAAGTTTAAAGCCCGGTCTTAATTCACCCAATAAGACCAAGGCTATCAACACATGTACAATCCCGCTCGTAACATACTCCTTCGGGCTCATCAAATGCTCCACACCGATCTTGATGTCATTAATCATCGTATGAGCAGATAATCTTGACAATTTGTATAGAGGGCAGGGACGAGTTGGGCGTTCAGCGGGTCTGTAAATTTTAGATTGTACAACTCTGAGACTATTTTAACATCAAGAAGGACATTGCACTCTACGGTATCTACAGAAAAGGTAATTAATTACTCCCTGAACCGACAGCATCCCGAAATATAAGATCAACCCAACATTATTAATGAGGTTAGTTTATGACTGAAGAAAGACGACCTCTCTCAAATATTAACAATTCCAGGATTAGTAACGGAAAGACACAAAAGAATATTCTCTAGAAGAATTTGAATATCAAATGTTGCTTAGGTAATTTTGAGCTGAGGAACGCTGACTCAGATTCAAATGCATGTGAAGTCTAACTTTACAAGGGAAGATATTAATGCAGAACATAAATTAATGCATCGATAGGCGCGTTGTTGGTAGGGGACTGCCAGCCAATCAGAAATTGAGGGTCAATATAATCTCGTCCTCAAACAGTTATAAGGACGAGCGCCACAAAACGTCATTGATGGTCCATGATGAGTCACAAGTTCTTTGCTTCCAACTCAGAAATTGGAATTATATCCTCGACAACTTTTCATGCCTTTAGTTTCTAAAATTCATCCAATTGATTTTCATTTAAAAAAAAAATTTTTTTTTTAGGAAATATGGTTTATATTAATATTATTGTTCCAGGTGAGGAGAGAGAGCTTCGACTGAGTGAGAAAAATTTTCAAAGAGCAGCCTCACTTCTCCGGCGGGCTCCGGAATTCACAATGGTTGCTATTTTACGGCAAGAAGAAGCAAATTCTGGAACAATAATTGCCTTTTCCCAAGCAAACAATAGGTAAACATTTCGAAACTATTCATCATAAGGGAGTTTGCATAAACCATATGGCCCCATTTTTGTGACTGTTGATCCCCTCCCATGTATAACTATTGTGCGGCTTTTGCCTCGACCCCCTCCTCCCAACCAGACAAATTCGATAAAAATTGTCAGACTTATAATATTTTGAAAATTTAAAAAAACAAACGAAAATTAAAATTTGAAGCCAAACAACACACGATATGAAAAAAGTCAAGATATGAAAAATGTTGCTTTTTGAACGACCCACAGGATTTGCATAACAACTTTTTAAATTTTCTTGAAAAATCAAAAATTCAAATTTTGAGCTAAAAAAAGCGAGTCAAAACCGCGTGGTTTTTTTACCGAACCATCCCTCCTCCAAAAAAAATAAACCATGTGGTTTATGCAAGCTCTCTAACTTATTGAACCACTTATGCAACTGATATGTAACAGGAAGGTCTAATTATGGTTGTAGCGTCAACTTAGCATTAATGATGTTAGTTATACAACAGTTATTATCCGTTTAATAGCATTTAATAAGAAGTGTTACGCTTCTAAAATATTTCCAATTCCGGTTGTTTGCCGATCATTGAAGGGGAGAGTCATATAGATGAGGATTCTAGAGTTGAACGATATTCAGCCTAATGACTGTTTTCTGCTTGACTGCTCTCTCAATCCGGTCAAGAAGAAGGAGGTCATCAACACTGACCTTGAAAGGATCAACAGAACCATCCACATCGAGACGACCAAATATCGAAGCATCTTGAATTTGTGTACCAGGGATATCTTGAATGGCAACAAACCGTGGAGAAATTAAGAAGACAATAGAGGCGAAAAACTATCCATGACAAACACCCGAATGTTCCAATTATTATGCCTGTACCATGTCATTGACAAAGTTAATATCAAATGGACAAGATCTTCATCTACATGGTAATCAGAAAGACGTTTCAATCCTACGATTGGACACTTGGACCCGCAACTCAGAGTAAAGAAAAATCAGTGGTATCAACCGACACTTTCATGTCTTGAATAATTTAAACAGCAAAAGACGGTGCAGTTCAGCAAATAAATCCATAAATGTTGACATCCTGCAAACGGAAGACACTTTATTCACCGTAAAAACTGTAACCATATTCAGTTTTTTTAGACACACACACACACACACACACACACACACACACACACACACACACACACACA
>CAJFCO010018458.1:481033-503497 GCA_904066015.1 Synergus gifuensis
AAACAAACAACTTTAGATTCTTTCCAGGTTTAGATTCTTACATTGGTTTTCCTCGTAATAGAACATTATAAAAATATAATTGTTTAAGATAATAATCATTTTATGGGACCTTCCTGAATACGCAAATTTTGAATTGGGCGAAAGCCACCAACGATGTATCATAGATTTCTCTTATTAACTTACAAAAAAAAAAAGAAAAAAACATGAATCCCAATTCGGTATTTTTACATTCAGGTACCTGGAGCTGCAGAGCAGCGGTCGCAAAGACGAACTGCGACTTCATTACGTATCACGTCGGGATGGCATCGTTCATGTCGAAGAATTTCCTTTTCGATTAGCTGACGGAGTGTGGCATAAGGTCGCCCTTAGCTTAAGTGACTCGCAGGTCGAGTTGGTGGTCGACTGCCATCCAATCTACAGACGCTTCTTGAGGCCAGGTCCTCCCGATACGAACTTCACCCTGCCTTTTCTGCAACTTTGGGTAGGCCAAAGGAACGCGAAGCATTTTCTATTTAAGGTGCGATTAAAAATTTCCTTCTATCCTTAACCCTTTGACGACCGCAGTTAAAACAGAAATAAATTCGCAAAATGCTAACTTGAGCCACATTCACACTTGACATTGTTTACTTTCTAATCTCTAAACACATTTTTTTGAATATAGAATTAATAATAAAGAAAAATGTGGAATTACCGTATATCTAACGACCCATAAAAGGAACAAAAGATGTAGCATGAGAATTTTCAACTAAAAATTCTAAAACTAATTAATTAGTTTTAGAGAAAGAAATCTTAAAGCCTTTTATCGTCAAAGGGTTAAAAGAACATGCAAATTTATTGTAATATTGAATTTATAAAGTTAAAATAACATAAATATATAAAGATTAATATTTCTTCAGGAACAACTCGGAATTAATGTCTAACATAAACAGTATTAACAGTATTAAATATTTTTCTTCTGGCTAACTGTATTTCTCCATAGTACGTGGAAATACTCCCAAAAAGGAATTCAAAATTCGTCAAGCGTGGTTGATGAATTGCAATAAAAGAACACCTATAATTAACTCGTGACGCAGAAGCTTCGTTTTTTTTAACTGCAGCTACTACTTTATCCTTGGACATAAGGACCATTCATTTTGCGATAGATGAAACTGGTTAGAAATATCAGCAAACTCATAGATCCAAAGATATTATAGTTGCTGGCAATACCTATAAAATTTTTTCGGATAACTGTGTAAAATCCCAGTGTACAGGGTCATGTCGCCGAGAGGATGACATGTCAAAATTTCTTTTAAATGCATATTGTGAAGTCTCTCCAGATTCCATTATTGCATTAATTCCTGCTATTCTTCCAAAAGTCGACGAATGTATTACGTTGTCTTTAGACTGAGGCAAGTTTTGAAGTTAGTTCTTTTTCAGAAGTTAAGCACTTTCTCTTTCAACAGTTTTTATATCTTCGTGAATGAAGGCAGTGAATTCTTCTTATTTAGATTCTAAATAGGTGACTTTAGTTGGTTAGAGCTTTAGTTTTCACTCCTTGCTTTCTTAAGCTTCATATAAAGTATCCGATGAAAACTCTGATATTGTTGAAATAAAACCTTCCCAAATTTGTTTAAAAATTCCTCAAAAGAACTATTTTGCTCGAATTGGTCACAAAAAGGCGCCGTCAGGGCTCATTTCATCCTATAGACATAACTACAATAGATTATTATTCGGCAACTCATTTCGGATTTTTATACGCAGTGATAGAATATTATCAATAAAATTTTACTATTTTGTCCAGAGAAAAGGAGTATTCTTATAGTTGAATTAGATGAGTTATTTATCAAAAATTATTAAATATAAATAGGTATAAGATATTCGTTTAATAATACAATATTCATAATAATTGATTATTTACGGAATTAATAATGCATTTATTCTGCAAAATTGTTCAGTTTCAAAAATGGAGTTAGCTGCCGAAAAATTAAAAAAAAAAAAAAATTTGCACGAAAAATTTGAAATTGTCGGATCATCTTTGAGTGGAAGTGGTGCCTGTTTTTTTTTTTTTTTTAAAAACAAATGTTCAATTTTGACTGTTTATTATGATCCAGTAATATGCCATTATTTATAGCAAATTTTAGTTTTAAAGAATGGCTTATCAATTAGGTTTTGCTTCCTATATTTAATATAAATTTGATTGATTTCAAAAATCAAAATTAATATTTTCTTATTACACATAGATTAGGGTCTGGCATTTCACGAACAGTTAGAACTGATCGTAATTGATTAAAAAAAAATGTAAGTTTTGCCACAGATTATTAATGAATAAGGCGTTGTGAATGCGACAGTTCAGTTTATTTTCAAAATCAACTTAGCTATTTTATTAAACTCTTCTACGTTGGTGGGTAGAAGGAAGGTGAATTTCAGATGGAATTAATAGTCATTATTTATAACAAATGTTAATTGTTAATAATATTTTATTAGTCGGGGATATTCTTTTAATATTTTACGACTGTCAGTCTGTTTAAGAAAATAAGTGAATTATTTTTTCTAACGGCCAGAAGTTAAAAATTGAGAGCTCATCTTCGGGTTGAAGTGCTAGCTTATTTTTACAACTAATGTTAACTTTTAACAAATGTTTATTAATCGGGGATGTGCTTTAAACATTTTGGGCTACTTAGTCTTTAAAAAAAATCGAATTAGATATTTCTTAACACTTTCATGTTAGCGGGTAATTAGTGAGTAATTTTCAGTTGGAACTGCTGCCTGTTACTTATAGTAAATGTTAAATAAAAACCATTTTATATTAATCAAAGATTAGTATTCAATATTTTAACATTTGTTGTGAATAATAGCCAGCAGTCCGACTCAAAAATTATTTGCAATACACCCTCACGTGTAGGTATTTAAGAAAATACCTGATTCGACCTTTTCAACTAAATAAATAGTCTAAATAATTAAAACCACATTGTAGATCCATACAACATTGTCAAAATTGAACATTTGTCATAATTTATAGCTTCCACGCGTGTAAAAAAATATCTAATTTCAGTTTTAAACCCAACAAAGTTGCGTGAAATATTCTAAGTTTATCACTAAATTATAAACAATTGTCGAAAGTTAACATTTGTTGTAAATAATAGGTAGTAGCTCAACCTGAAAGCCAGCTGCCTGCTTCTCAGCGAACAAGAGCGAAAGCGGGAGCTCAATCGTTCAGCGTCCTGGACGCCTACTAACTCCCAGCTCATATAAGTGGCTTTCTCAGGTGTCAGAATGAACATCCTCACGAGTTATATGCTGCTTCATAACTCTCCAAGAACTTTCAATATTTTGGGTGAGTGTCTGTAGTTATAAATTGGTTGATGTCATCGCAGAGGGGGGAATTTTTCACTAAAACAAATCTATGGGTTCAAATGACAAGGAACTAATTCTTAGTGTCACTATGACACGTTTTACTTCAGAAGTACGGATTAAAGGTTTTACTTTGGGAGTTGTCTTTGACATGTAATAAACTCAGAGAGAGAGAAAGAGAGAGAGAGAACACAAGGTGTACTTATATAATTTATATATAGGATTTGAAAACTTCCCAGGGTTACCATCAACCTTGAAATCGATTCCATCTTCCATCCGAAACTCCCGAAATAGAACCTTTCCATCTGGACTTCTCAAATCAAACTTTCGAAGTGACACCAAAACGTATTCACTTCTTGTCTTTTGTACTCACTCAAATATAATATCGTATAAGATGAATTGCTTTTAATTTTAAAACAAATTGTCTAATCATATTGATAAAAATTAGCCAATTTAACCGTCATTTTAACACGATTACACCGAGAAAAATATTTTCTTCGTTTAAGAGGATTCCTCTTATTCTGATGCAAGTTTTCCTCTACAATATGGTATATAAAGTTTTCCTCTTAATTTTAGAGGATTATTCTCTTCTAGAAAGTATTCCTTTCAAATAAAGAGGAATCCTCTTAAAAGTATAGGAAAATAATCTAATTCATAGAAGAATATGCTCATTTTTGAGAGGATTCCATAAAAGGAATTTTCCTCTTAAAAGAAGAAACTATTTTTCTCGGTGTAGCTTCCCCTCCATATATGTTGCAAAAACATTTATCGGTACGAATATTAGCGACTTCCATTCAAAAGTCAGAGCTGAAGTGCACTTTACCAACAGTAAGACTCAATTAATCCGAATTTAAAGTGAATCCGATTTAGTTTTTACCTAAAAATAGATGCGCAGTCTAACGTTCGAAAAAAGGCACATCCCTGGTATTAGCACTTAAGGTCGCAGCAACCTTGCAACGCAAGATGAAATTAGTAAAAATGGTATTAAATTTTTTTAATTATATAAAGTAGATGGCACGCGCCTACAAAACAGGCTAGTTAAATCTACATATTGTTTCAAATAAAATAAAATATAATGATCAATAACAAACCCTGTAGAGGACGAAAACAACTCCTATAATCAGCAGTCAATAACAACCCCTATAGCAAAGGACTATAACAACGCTTTGCAGAGGTGAATAAAAACTTCTACCAACAATCACTAATAATTCTCAGCATTGAACAAACTCTATCAATGGATAATAGAAATTTTAGAAACGGACAGAAAAAGCATCGAAAAATGCTACCAAAAACCGAAAATTAAAGATAACACTGCAATTCATTTTTTACGTAATTTACCGAAGAAAGTATGATTATCACAAAGATAATACATATTTTGAGATTTTGATGAGTTTTGAAAGTACATAAACATCAGGTGGAAGTCGAAATGGCGATCACCTACGTAAGTCACCCTTATTGTAAATCCTACTGAAAATAAATGCTACTCTATAATCTGCGGTAATGAAGATTGGAAACTTTTAATGTAGAAATAAAAATGCAGTCTTTTCATGTGAGCTTTTTTTGTTGCAGGGCGCTTTACAGGAGGTTAAATTGATAGCAGGACCTCACGGCTATTTATCGCAATGTCCACAGCTCGACTCATCTTGTCCAACGTGTGGTCAATTTTCTATACTACAGAATACAGTTGATGAATTATTACATAATCTAAACGTGTTGACTCTTAGGGTGAGTGTTTATCATTTATTGAAATATTCACTATAACTTTGATCAAAGTAGAAATTACGAGGTAATGAACTTAAGAAAAGATAGAAACCATTTTAAATCGACATTATCAAATGTAATGATCGATAACAACCCCTAGCATCGGTCAATAACAAACTTATAGGAGCGGTCAGTAGGAACCCCTAGCAACAATCAATATCAAGCGTTAGCAACGGTCAATACCAACAGAAGATGTTACTACATTTATAAAGATTTTATCCATCGAGCTGCATGATTTCAAATGCATTTAGATCAAAATTCTTTACATTTCTTCATCAACGTCCTTCTTTCAGCTAGCTGCTGCAGAGTTTAGAATAAACAAATTGGAAGAGTGTGAGTGCCAAAAATCTTGTAGATCCAACGGAACAGTTCACGCTGACGGTGCTACATGGAGAAAAGGATGTCTGCACTGTTCTTGCGTTCATGGAGAAATCGAATGTAGATCAACGCCTTGTGCTCCAGTATTCTGCAAGCATCCGGAGGTGCCTGAGGGTCAATGCTGCCCAGTATGCCTAAGTAATTACAGTACTATATGCATCATTTACTCATTTGGATACAGCACTTGGACCAAAAATGAAAGATGTTTTGCTTTTCTTCTTGTTACAGAACAGTGCTATTTAAAAGGTGTGATATATGATCATGGCGAGAAGATATCACCAAAGCCATGTGTATCATGTAAATGTAAAGACGGTATCTTTACTTGCACAAGGTTCGACGCCCTAACCGATTGCCCACCATTGCCTTGTCCGCTGAACGAGCAGATCAGCGTTGCCGAAGAATGTTGCAAATTTTGTCAAGGTATGATCTAGTGTCAACCTCCAATAATTATTTAAGTTTTATGAAACATTGTTTTATATATGTATATCAAAATACTAATCTTTAACACAGGTCCCACTTTTAACTCTGATAATCTCTAATTACTAATATTCATTTAACCATTTATAATTTCGCATGGCTAACCTAAACTAACCAGGAGTGGATTACTGCTCTAAGGGCCACAATTGTCATACAAATGCCACTTGCCTGAATCTCCAGACGACTTACGCCTGCCACTGTCATATTGGTTTCCAAGGAGATGGTCAAAACTGTCACGGTATCTAATTCATTATATTCATACTCAATGTTTAATGATTTACTTTACTACATACTTCAGTAGAGTTATTATACCGAGAAGAATTTAAAAGCATTAGAACACCGCACGAAATCGAAAACCGTATCATAAATAAAATTCTTGTCTGTTATATCGATCGGTTAAATGGTATGTTAGCCTACTTTCAACGTATCCTTTCTTCCTATTCATTCTCACTGTTATATTTCCACAGCTATCCCTGTATTTTAATCGCTCTTTTATGTGCCCTAATATTCACTAAACATACAATCTGTATTAACTAAAACTCAAGCATTGTAGTTTATTTTTCTTTTTTAAATACAGACGTCGATGAATGCAAGCAAGAGGGCGGTTCAGAGGGTCATCACTGCAATGCTAATACTCAGTGTGTTAATGTCATCGGATCCTACACATGTGAATGTCTTCCGGGT
The DNA here is from genome assembly GCA_904066015.1 of Synergus gifuensis. Taxonomy (NCBI): domain Eukaryota; kingdom Metazoa; phylum Arthropoda; class Insecta; order Hymenoptera; family Cynipidae; genus Synergus; species Synergus gifuensis. The sequence goes on from CAJFCO010018458.1 coordinate 487,664, forward strand.
TATTATAGATTGGACAAGTATAATTGTGCCGAACTAGACGAGTGTGTAACCGGTCATCATTCTTGCCATGAACATGCGACCTGCGTAAATACAGCCGGAAGTTACTACTGCATTTGCAAAAATGGATATTCCGGGGATGGCTATTTCTGTAAACGTAAGAGAAAATTTCAGGAACTATTATTAAATTTATCAAAATTAAATAAAAGCATTTAATAAATCTAATCTGTACTTATTCTATTCAGCGATTTGCAATCAAACTTGCCATAATGGTGGCGAATGCGCGGCACCTGGAATATGTTCCTGTCGCCGTGGTTTCATCGGTAGTAGCTGCGAATTAGATTTAGATGAGTGTGCCAGCGATCTACACAGATGTCACACAACTTCAATGTGTTTCAATATGCCAGGCTGGTATTACTGTCGCTGCAAACCTGGCTATAGGAGTGCTCTTCATGCCAGTAGCCAAGGTACTCACTGTTTAGATATCGATGAATGCAGTGATCAAAGTACTGAACGGAGGCACACCTGTCACCCTAGTGCCAAATGTGTCAACAACGAAGGAGGCTATCAGTGTATCTGTCCTCAAACTCAAGGTCAAGAAGTTGAAGACTGTAGACTTAGTGAGTAGTTTCCCAATATTTTTTCTTTACAATTCAACATAAAAAAAAAGAAGAAAACAAAAAAGATCCATCAGCTACATCCACAGGAATCATTCTTCTTTTTAATGTTACAGGTTGTTGGTTTGAAGGAAGAGAAATTAGTAATGGCGAGATTATAGTGCCTGCCGGCAATCCTTGCACAAGATGTACATGCAAGGATGGCGTTGTTACATGCAGTGAGCCAATTTGCGATTGCAACGTATTCAAAAGTGAACGGGATAAATGTTGTCCACAATGTGATCCTGCAGCTTCTTGTAGGCATCAAGAACTTCGGCATCTTGTCTTTAGAAGTGGAGAGCGTTGGATATATCAGTGTCAAACATGCGAGTGTTTGGTAAGAAAATCTTATTAATAAATATCAAAACTTTCACTAATGTGCGAACCTTGTACTTTTCATGTTCAATATATACTTTCAGTATGGTGAAATAGACTGCTGGAAAATAGAATGCCCACCGGTCACCTGTTCGAAACCTGTGACAGAGGATGGAGATTGTTGTCCCAGATGTGAGGATGATCCATGTGCCAGAGAAAAATCGATAAATGGCAGCAGTGTTAAAATTTCTAGTCAGCCTCAACCCTGTAGTTACTCGGGAATCATGCATGATAGTGGAAGTTCATGGCAGGATCCCTACGACAAGTGCACCACATGTGACTGCAAGGTAAGAGACATTGAGATGTTCGAAAATCATAGTTGTTCAGCACAGAACATAGAGGAATTTTAATATCATATTGAGAAGAGAAATCATTATATAAATATAAAAAACTGGATATAATGGAATGGGTATTGCATGGGAGACTCGGGTTTATAAATCAGGATTCGGTATAATTGCATGGAAAATACACAGCAAAAAGGTTGAAGCAGTTCGTTGAAACACTGCAAAAAAAATTTTATAAGCCACCCTTTCATAATTAAGAACAGGCTCATGGGTTCCCTGAGTTAAACCATTCGCTAATATAGCAAAATAAACATATCACTGTTTAATGCGCAAATTCGGATTATTATGGCGTTCTACTTATACAGAGAGTTTCACGAATTTAATATTTCGTCTAAACGAATGAATTCTTTTCGTTACTAAATGAATTAGTAGAAAACTATCAGGGATTAATAGACACCGTGAAAAATGTAAACTGAAATATTCAATCATTTATACAAAGTATTACAGTCGTGAAGCTTATCCCTGTGAATCATCACTTGGTATGGAGTTTGGCTAGGTGCAAAGCAGTACAAAACTGTCATTTACATAACACGCCGGAGTACACAATGTTCCATCGGTACTACGGATTACCGTTCAAAAATGAACTAGATTTTGACTACACGACGAGAGATGTCGAAAAAGATGTAAGAGGGAATTCATAGAAGTTTTTACGAAGAACAACTCTGCTGCCTTGATTTTTCAATTTTTTAAAATTAAAAGCACGTATATTCGATAGCTGAAACCAGAACCATTAGTCATAGAAGTTTAAATAAAGACACTGATATGCTTTCTGAAATCACAGAAAAGGAAAAAAAAAATCCACAAGAAAGTTCGATTAGAAGATTTATCTGAAAATTATTATGCCATTAGATGTTCACAAAAAACGCTTTCTCTGACTCAGGGTGTATATCAAAATTAGCTTAGCTTTTTATTTGCTTTTGCCCTCTTCTTTGAGAAGAATTGATTATTTTTAACACAAATATCCGACTGGGTGTGAAAATAGTGAAAAATGTAGAAAAGGATTAATTTCAAGCAGATGTTGCTATTTGCACTAGCGTTGTTCACACTTTCAAGTGTCAAACGCGTTTTTTACAATATTAAAATTGTTAATTTACGAATCAACTTCAATTTCAACTTGATCTTATTATTTGAACTTTTTAAAACAATTTTAAATTATTAAAAGAATGTTAACACAAGCCTAATTAAGGCTGTTGCACAAGCGTATATGAAAATGGTATCAATGTATGCATCACTTTTTCAACTTTCTTTTACCCAAAAACGGAATTTTAAAATCAGTTGGAAAAGTGATCTACATTTCAAAATAATGCCATTTTTGTGTAAATCGCTCTGAACAGCCATAATTATAATTTGAAAAATCTCTGTACGCTCTACATGTGCATGACAATTGAGTCCGTTTCGGCATGTAAAAATAGACACAAACTTTTGCTGTTATTAATATCCTGAATTCCAAATATAGAATTTTTCAATCTACCCTACTATTCTACACTATCATTACATAATTTCTCTTTTTTGGGGTCACACGATCTATGGATGGCTCCATAAAACTTAAAACATTACTCCGGGTATTGTAAAAGACTCCCGAGTTATTAAGATTGTCTTTTTGTTTGACTTTTTTCTCGAGACATTAGCATGATCGAAACATAAAGATTACGCATGCTTCGATTCGGCCGTGCATGGATCGCTGGTGTTATTTCATGCTTCTTCATTACAACATTTAACCTTTATTAATCTTTGGTGAACACTCCGATCTTAACGATTCCGGTATGGCTATAAAGAAAACACGGGTTAATCGCTAATGTAAGTAGAACTTCACCAAAAAAAAAAGAAAAAAAATAAGACATTTTTTCAGTTTTCTTACTGACTAAGGTTTAAGACCTTCCTCAATATTTCTAACATTCGTTCACAACATTTAACCCTAAACATTTTTTCCGTTGAAAACTCTCAGCTTGATTAAAAATTAGGCCAAGAGAATGACTACTCGATAAATTCCGCTTGAATACATGGTCTTTCAACTACTATATTCAGGGGCCTACTTTAAATGGTCTTTACCCGCGAGTTGTTAGTCTAATGGCCTCAATTCATAAAGTGATAAGGACGTTTTCGAAATATTCTTAGACTTTGTATTATTAAAAAAATGTCTTTTGCCTAGCTTCATTTTGCACAAAATATACCACACTCAATTTTTTTTCTCAATAAACAGTGAATACAGTGAATACACAATGAAATAGGAAAAAAATGAGAAGTTGAAATAAGTATTAAGATCTTCAATAGTACAGGGTCTAAAAATACGAGATATTAATCAGCAGTACATTCTCTCATGATCCTAACTGTGCTTAACATTGATAACACTGTTTTTTAAAGAAACTAACTAATCAACCTAACCATGGATATCCTTGCAGGTGCCGTACTGCGCCCAATTGGTGAGCAATAGCGCGTGTTGTGTGCATCGGTAATCACGTCACTTCTACCTCACCTATATATACATGCTTTTTTAATTTTTAATTAATTCGGCTCGAGTTCTTTATAGCTTTGCTTGCATAATGCCCACTACTACATATACATACTATTGTTAACCCATTAACGGACAGATGATCATTAATGACCGCCATACGTTCATCAAACTTGTCTTCGTATATATGCTGTTTCATTAATTCTGTTAATTGAGTTATCGCCTTTAGTATTTGCAAAACTGCGGTGATTGAACTCTCCTCCCTTTGCACATAATATATACAATTGAAACGCTATATTTCCCGGTGCAGGTCGCCGACTTCATTTGTACATTTTTTTAAAAAGTACAGTATAAATTAATCTCAGTGTTTTTTTTAATAATAAGAGTCCAATCAGTAATATTACAGAATCGCGGTTTTACTCTTTACTGATTGTCTTTCATGAAAATAACAAGAAATAAATTATGAAGTAAAGTTTTCCAATTGTTAAAAAACTTAAACTGATAACAGTCGTGATTCTACAGTGTATTACCTAAGCTATACTTTCTGTAGGAATAATTTTATATTCTATTTTATTCATATTTTGTATCATTTTCTACAAGAATACGCAAAAACATAGTTGTGGCCGTTAATGGGTTAAAAATAATTAATAAAGATTAAATCACTTTGACCAAATACCGTTGCTGTAGCACAGTAATACGTGTAGAAATCGAAAAAAAAATAATGTTGCATCGGGTTTCGTACAAAAAAAAAAAATATGAGAAAAAATCGGGTTATCTAAATTTATTCATTTGGTAAGAAACACATGCCCTTAAGGGAAGTAGAAAAAAAAAATAACATACCGATAAACGGATCGGGTTCGTTTCTCTGATTCTCAGATTATTCCATAATTCATATGTATTTTTTAAATATTCATTAATTTTCAATCCCAAAAACCATCTTAAGTTTCACATTAGGATTTTATTTGAAGAATTTCGGGTTTGGGGGTTGAATGGTAGTTAGGTAAAAGTTTGCAGTTCAATCCGATAATCAGAGAACCTAATCCGACCCACAAAATTCTTAATTCGTCTCGAATGGAAACAATTTTTCATTATATCCTTAACAGTAACGTTTATAAATTCTTTACTTGCAGCATTTGATCAAATATAGGAGTGCAATTTAACTCTGAATTAAATGAATGATCAACCAAATTCTGAAGGGGTCATATTGGTTTGAAATTATAAGAATGAGTACCTTGTATTTTTTAGAAGGAATTGCGAATAAAGTAACAAATGGATTGACAATATTTGAAAAAAAATTGGCCAAAGACTTTCTCACTATTTGGGAAACTAGCATTTATATACACAGTTTACTTCCAATGTTTTCTGTACACTTTCTTGTTACGCAAAGCAAACCATCTGAACATGTATTTTAATTATTTTTTAGGTCCATCTTTCACTTTATTCACAATCCTTTTCGTCTGCATGTTGCTATCAGCTATTTGCATGTTTCTATACAGTTTCCACTTGCATCAAACATTGTATATTCTTAGTACACGAGCACGATTTTCTCGTTTAGATTCATACACAGATTTTCAAATATATGGAGGATTCCATTTCAAGTGAAAGCAACTACAATATTAACCGTGGGCCCGTGGGGTATTTCGCAATGGAAATCAAATTATGCTAATTTAACATTAAATAAATAAACTTTAATATACTTTAATATATTAATTGACGGGCCCTAACTATATATAGAATTAAAAACTTATCGACCTTAGAATCCTCCATGTATGGAAAATTACTTGTTTGATTCATATGTACACGGATTGCACCATCTATCACTCTTTTTCTTTCGTGGTCCTTTCCTTCAGTACAGACTAAAATCAAACTTTAAAAGCTTTGTGAGAAAAGTGCAATGATATAGTAAATATATATGGATATCCTGAAGTTATATCCTTAAGTTACTTTATCACCTCCATCGATATATATATAAATATTCACAGCACTGGGACCGCTCATTCCGGAGGATGTGCACTATTATCTAAATATATAGCTATAGATATTAGAATGTTAATAATGCTTTGATCCAAAAAGGAAGGCACACGTCACTAAGTTTTATAACCTTTAGTAATAACAATTACTTGTACTAATCGAACTTCGAAACTGTGTACGCTTTGCAAGAGAAATAAAATGGGCTGAATTCTTGGCAGCCTAAGTAGCCAGTCCCAGACATGCGAGCATTAAGAACTTTACAATACTTCACTTTAAAATTGATGAATTTTTACAATGCTTTAAAAATCGAGCAGAGTATTTTGATTTTGTAAATCATTATAAAAATTTGATTAATTTTGAGATCGATTGTACGTAGAGTATATTTTTAAATTCACCATCCATTTTAGCAAAAAGGAGATACATGCAGCCAGAACGTTGAAGGCCCGAATTCAATTACCACTCACTTCGTTTCCTGCTAACCCGATTTTTTCTGTTTCAGCTTATATAATTTAGGTAACTATATTGCGGGTAAGTGTATAATTTAAAATAAGCACCAAACGGGGTTAAACGACACCTATAACTTTGCAAGAGTATAAGGACAAGTTTTTATTTCTCTCAGTCTGGGACTCACTACTAGACTAGTTTGAAAATCGCATTTGTTCCATTTTCGAGGCATTTCAGTAGTAAAAAAAAAAGCACGAATTATGAAACTTATTATTGGTGTATTTGTGACCATTGTCTCACTTAGCCCGTCACAATGAGAGGTCCAGTACTGTAAATGGATGATCACTTATTTTCTCTATGTAGGAAGGGGACACTTAAAAGAAAGGGTAATATTTATATGTTTTTATTTAAGTGTTGTTTTTCGCACAATATTCTTATCATTTAAAATGCAATATAAAATATAGAAACACCAAAAAATTGTTTTAATCTTGTGGCTATTCACGAGACTGCGATACTGATGGAAAATATGAGCATATATTACCTATACCACAAATTAAAAGATAATGAAGAGAGTTTTTTTTTTTGTGAAATTTCCTGCACTGGTGCGCATTTACAAATTAGGCCATTTTTGTACACACCGACCCAACAGCCTTAAAAAAATTTCAAAGTGGACCTAAGCTAAGGTTTCCCTACTCTCGCACATTAGAAATCTGCAATAATATTTCCGCTAGCAATAAGTCTTTTTCATTATACCTATATTTAATACTTGATTATTATTGTATGAAGCCCACCATTCGCGTTAGATTTGGCTATACTAGGTTCCCTAGTTTTTTTATTTATATGTATGTAACTTTCATAGTCTATTGTGCTGTAAAACTTGCAAATTCGAACTTTGCCTGTCATGTAATCAATCATCTCCCATTAAAAAAAAATTCAAGGTAACTATACGGAATTGCCAAGTGAAGGCGTTCTAAATTTTCTTTGTAAACTCTTGAGTTTAGAGCCAGTACTTTAGATCAGTAAATATTTTGTTTAATTTATTCCGCACTACAATTCTTGCATGTTAATTGCACGTATCTATTACAGAAAGAAATTATTTATCTTTGGGTTAAAAAGGAATAAATATTAAAATACTCGATGCAGTTTAGTAATTCGCACAGCAGTCACGAATCGTCCATTCGAATTAAATTTGAAGAGAGAAGTAAAAGGATCTCTCAATCCTTAAAAGTTAAGAAAATAATTTGAACTATTCGTTATATTGCTGGACAATTTTGTTTTAGACGAGTAGACGAGGTGATGTCTGGAATAGAGAAGAAGAGATTGATAGCCTGATATAAGGAATAATTTCAAACCTAGAAATTTTATTTTTTTCCATTGAAGGCTTGAAGAGCGTTGGAATGGTGCACGAAAAATGGTCGTAGTTTGGAAATACGCTATCTTTCGACGCGAGAATGCATTTCAGACTTTTTGAATGAAAAACTTATTTGGAGAAAAAAAAATCGCAAAAATATCAGCTTTTCTGAACAAAAGTCAAAAACAGGAATAAAAAGAGACAAAAAATAAGGTCCGGTTGGTGCAGTAAAAGAGAAGTCATGTAGGATATTAAAAATATCCTTCAAAACACTATTTTTATAACCGAAATCCTTTGTTAATATATTTACAGAAACTGTCGGTTTAAATCTCCCTCAAAAAGAGTTATTTGTACCCATAGAAATTATAAAAATGATTTCCCAAATACATAATGTATTGCCGGGAAACATCAAATATAAAATGTGATGTGATTGATCCTCCCTGAATTTATCTATATCCATGCTGTACAAATTTCATGCTGGTAAGTATAAATACTTTAATTATATATCCTCTTTCTACACATATCTATTATTATTTTTTTTTTTTTTGCAATCTACAATCACCCATATCCTTTTGAAATCCAGTCTATTTATCCAAATCTAGTCTTCTATGACCAACGGTTCTGGGTGTAATCGGTAAAAGTATTTTAAAATAAAACGAATAAATTTACGAAAAATAATATAATAGTAGGGTTTGTATGTAATTAAATTGAAACTTAATATTTTTATTTTGATATAACGGTATTTAATATTATGTCGCATACGGAAGAAACTCTCATTTCGCATGATTTTAGTATAGACCAGATGAAGATCTGTAGTCGTAGTTACCGCAATCCTGAAAGATTTTCATCTGGCATCTTAATTCTAAAATGTGAGTTAATTTCTGATTTACTGTACAATTTTCAAATTTCTTGGCTAAAAAAAAGAAAAACAATAAAAAATTCTCCTTTCAGTTAATTCATTTGTCACAGCTTAAATTAGATGGCCGAGCGTAAACCGAACAGCTGGCACTAGCTGTACAATCAAAATACGCAAAAAAAAAAGTTAACTCATGACAATCTTAAATGTAGAAAAAATAAAATTTTAGTGAACCTAATGGTATGAAAATGGATTACATTATTGTCCTTATTAAATTTATAATAAGGACATCTTAAGATCACCCAGCTAATTAACATAACAATTTGTTTCAGGAACTGCAAGAATATAAATTTCAACAATAGCAGATAAAAAATATTGATGGAATTAATGAAGACAAGTTTTTCTTTTGAAGCTGAAACTAGTTTTATTATCAAACTAGATCTAGAAATCTAACTAGAATCTAACTACATAACTAGATCAAACTAGAAATTTTAATTAAGGCATTTTTAAGAGAAGAGAACAGAGGAAGTAAAAAAGGTACGGAAACAAAAAAAAAACAGATATCGGAGAATGATTAGAAAATAACAAAATAAACTGATAGATGCGTACGTAAATGTACAAAATATATTCTTATAGAAGAAGTTAAAACTAGACATAATCAGAAAAAATAACAGATAGAAGGAAAAGGAAAAATATTAAGAATCAAAACGAAGAAATAAAAGTTGCAAAAATCCACAGGAAATATCACAAGAGTGAGAATAATAGTGAAAAAGGTTAAGTTGAAGAAATCAGTAAAATTTATTATAATTACAATAAGAAACAAGGAAGTTCACAGACTATAAAAAGATTAGAAGAGGCAGTAGTGTCACGGCATATGACTTCTGCAACTCAATGATGAAAGAATTTTAATAATATCAAAAAGTTAAAATAACGAACATTTATGCCAAAATGTAATATGTCTAACAAGAAGAATTTGTCTATATATTGCAGGTAAAAGGTAGAGAAATCGCAAAAATTTTCCAAATGCCCCATAACGAGATTCTCCACTCTTACGGAGTCACCGAAAATGACTAATAAACAAAAAAAAAAGAAGAAAGACTGAAAAAATATTAGAATTAAATACCTTGGAGAATAAAAAATTCAACTCTTTTAAATATGTAGTCAAAGATACACGTACAGTAAATTTCCAAGAGTGAGTTTTGTTATGAAGCGTGCAGGTCTAAGAAGCAAAGTCCGATGTCACAATGTGTAACTTTCCGTATATGAGTTCGCAATGAGTTAAATAAATAAATGAATTTCTAATTTTAAGGATTTTTTGTGAAGGATTTTCAAATATAGTAAGACGAAGAATAACTACGGAAAGTATTAGATAGATAGGTTTAGGTTCAAATTCCGGCGGCAATACATGCAAAATTTTATTTCACATATGTATATTAAACACGATATGTATATACTAATTATAAAAAAATTGTAATATAAGTGCGCAAACAAACATTATTATTGTGTTTTCATTTAAAAAACAATTAAAATCATTCGTTTGTTTTGTGACGATTTACTTCATCTATACCTATATCACACACGATCGAATATTAATACAAAAGGTAGCGAATTTCCAAACTACAACGATTTTTCGTACCCCGTTCAAACGCCCTTAAGCATAACTCACTAATTAAATCACATTCTCATAAACATTAAACGTGATTTAAATTATTATAATATAACCAAATATTATTGACCGAAAATTCCCTGAAAAAGACAACGATATTGTTTATTAGAAACAGTAACAACAACTTGCTAAATAATCCGTTTTACAATTTGCCTGTAATTTATCATTATTTTTTGTTTTACGTCTAAGAAATTATTTTCCACATTTTTTGCAATTTTTGGGAACACTGTATTACTAATTTCGCGAATATATAACTCATATTCTTCCAACAAGTGTCATATTTCCAAGAGAAAATATATAAACATTGTATATAAAGCAGAGAATAAAGTATGTGTTATTTTATATGAAAATATTCTCCATCAGAATCGTTTTGAAAAATTTGGTTTTAGATCCTCATCATATAAGGACGATTACATAGTATGAAAATTCATTATCTTTTTTCTTTAAAAGTCAAAGATTCCACAAGAAAATGAAATACAGAACATGAATTTTAAAGATTATGCTTATATATGTAGGAATTCGATTTGACTAAATTGTATAACTTCCGATATTGCCTATACATCATCCGTGCACAACAGTGTAACTTACTACGAAACTTTTGCCAAAAAAAAAAGAGGAAGAAAAACAAATGCAAAATTCTTTCATAGTAACACTTTAGCGACGCGAACCTACAATGTATACATAAATACGATTGTAGTACAACAGAATAGAATTTACTGTATGAGCAAAACTTTTGCTACGGTGAAACTTTCCGCCTAATATATTAAAATATAATAAAAATGATTATTAGTATAACTGCTTATTTGTAGGATAGGTCCTCATAAATTGCTCTATTTAATAAATATTGCTTATTTTAATCACTATAATTTATTGTGGATATGTCTATATTTACACATATCAGCAAGTTTATAATTATAATAACAATGTTACTTAAAGCTGACTACCAGGTGAAAAATTGTCCCATTTTAACGAAGCTACGTTTACAAAAGTTGAATAATCTTCATAAAATAATGAATCACATACTATGTAGACACGTACCTATATGCTTTATGCTGATTTACTGCCATGAGTTCCTTTCATATACGATGAAAAATTTGGTCTCTTATTAATTACTGTCTCTATAAAATATGGAAATATGGTACTCCTATTGACACTAAAAGAACAGATATAAAATCAAGGGCTTCTAGATAGAACCTGATTAAAGGTAGCCTTAAAGATCGAAAATTACATCTCTTTTTGGGAATAAATTGCGGAACTATTAAAGGCATAGAAACTTTATACTTGATAGAAACAATATACTTGATCTATATGGAACGAAATCTTCAGGATCGGTGTTGTATATAAAAAGATTATTTTTAAAGGGTAATTTATTCTATCGCCTGTCATTTTTATATTTCAACGGTTGTTAAAACGGAACTGCGTAATTTACTCGCGTCCTTTTGGCAGCCGTAGATATATTATTTTAACAGGATAAACTATAATTATAACATTTCGTTTAGATCCCAGGACTACGTCAGGCTTCGGACATTGGCCGAAGGCTCAATGTCCTTGCAAAGACTGTGCCCGATTCTCATCCCTTAGAGTTTGAAGGAATTGAGAGACCATATTTTTCATCACTGAAGTTAAAACTAATCTCTCATGTGAAATTAGAGGAGTGAAAGATTTAAAGTAAAAATTAATTTTAAAAAATGTTTGTTTCTTAGGACGGGGAACTATGCTGCAGCTACAATTTTGACTGTGCTGTCAATGTGGATGACAAGCAGCATCATTCAAGTCCGCATAGCAAACTTAATGTGGACAGCTTGTCAGGCGCAACAAAGTCCTCGAACGAACCTAACTCATCGAAAGGAACGTTATCATCGGTCGCAACTTCTCCATCCCAGGTGGGAAAACAACAACAAGAAGACATGGGGTCAACGATTGTTGATTCCAAAATCTCTGTATCTATCGAAACAGGAAGTGAAAAGCAAACCACAATGTCAATGGCAGCGTCGACGCCAGCGCAAAAGATTGTTGTAGATATTTATAATGGAGATGCGTACAAAATTCGAAAACGCACATCGAGGCGTCGTGGTACCACGGCATCACGGAATTTGGTGGCGATACCTTATGTCTTGAAAGGAAGAGAGACTCCAACCACTTCTACGTGGAAAAGGCACGAAGGTACTGCAGTTGGTACCACTTGAAATTGAGTTCGAGTCTGATTGAAATTTAGAAAATATAACTATGACAATATATAAATTTACGGTTGAAAAGGAATTCCGATAAATAAGGGTTTGTCATACCCTGATTTTCTGATATGCCTAATCTATTTCATTACACGAATTTCGACCTAATAAATAAGTCGAGTACGATACGAATTTGCTTTCATTAACGCAAATGACATTATTATTGCCATTAAAATCAGATTCTGAAGTATGAAGGTAGGTGCTTCAAAGGTGCAACTCAGTGGAAAGAGGAATCGAATTAAATTTGATTGCTTTGTATTTATTTTTTTTCTTGAGATCATCTTTTTTCTAATACTTCATTAATGGGAAAAGATATTGAATTCTTGCAAGATGAAATCTAGTCATCTAGTGTTCTTGCTTCCCTATTTTTTAAATTTTAATAAGAGATATCTGAATGATATCAACGACGAACGGCTTGCTCGATTGATGTTCAATCTTGCTCAAAACTAAGCGACTACCAAATTCCTCCTTAAATAACAATAAGTAGGAACTAATTAGAAGAACATGCAAATAATTATATAAATATGAAAAAATAAGTATATAAATAAAAAATATAAATAACGAATGTAGATACATTACATATACGCTTTAAAATCAGGTAAAAACATTTTCAAAGTGGAACATTTTTCGTTAAGTGAGGAATATTAAAATCATAGCTACAAGTATGAAACAAAGTTTTATCAAAAACGAACAAGTTTTAGTTTCACGATTATTCCGGTAAGATTACAGGAGTAATTTTAAAAAAGCTGAGCTAAAATTATTCGCATAAAATATAAATGATTACAACAAAATATACAAATAATTCTAAACATCCGTGAAGGTGTTCTAAAAAAATGGCCTATTTAACGTAAAATGATCCATGTACTAGCACACGTGCAAATACAAATAACTAAATATAAGGATTTGAATTCTCGATCAAATAGCGAATTGTACAATTAAAAAGTTACAAACAATGATAAGAGAGCAAGAATAATTCATACCATAGAAATTTGATCATCGTCTGTTTAAAGTGTAATAAGTCGAGAATTTGTAAATATGATATTGTCACAGGATTCTTTGAAACTGAAATGTGTTGCTTTATTCTATTCCATAAAGGACTGGATGAAAAAAGATAGAAAGAGATAGAAATTGGGGGATAGCAAAAGATACAAATCTTCTATTGCTGCCAATTAGTCATTTTGCATCCCTAAAACGCTATCTTTTTCTATCCCTAAACCTATCACCGTTTCCTGGAATATAAATATCCCTATATCTTCCTATCCCTATATCTTCCGTTCAAAAATATATCAAAATAAATATTAAGAAATTTTAATTTAAAGAAAATTAGAATATTAATTACGGATAAGTTTCTCGCAAACTTATAACCATTCATTTATGAATAGAATAAAAATATAAATTGTAGTACATATTCGTCCATATAATCAACATATCCCCTTGAATATTCACTTCAATCTTTTTCTATCTTTTTTTTTTCTTAAACTTATTTTCCAATATTGATAAGACAGAATTTATCACGATTCGTAAAAAATGTTAACATAAATTATTTAATGATTATCCACATTTCTGTTATGAAAAAATGTTTAGCTGTACGTAATTAAATCGCTTTCAAATAAAAGTTATGATTATTTTTATACTTAACCACGTTTAAGAATTTTTTATAAATTTCATGATATAAAAAGTTTATTAATAGTAATTTTCAGATTTGTTATCAATGAAAAGACAAAAGATAAGTTGAGATAAAAAAAGAGGGTTTGGAAAGGATAGGCGTCGCATTTTGTTGATAAAGAGATAGGAGATTGACGTGAATAGACAATGGATCGATTGAGATCAATTTTATTCTTATCCTTTTCTATCCTAAAGTCACGTAGGTCAAACGCTAAAGGACTTTCACTAAATTTTAAGTTTTTAACTGATGCAGAAATACAGCCGTTTACTCAAAAATAATAAATTTTAGAAACACTTAGAAAAGCTGTACCATTAAATGGCTATGGACCCTTACGATCCTTAGAAATAAAAAAAAATCTGTGTAAGTCAATTTTCACACAAAACTAATATCTCCTCATTGATGAGAATGTAAAAAATATTAATTTTTTGCTTAATAGAGAATTATTAACGATTTAAGGTATTACAGGTTAGGTTATAAACATTCAAAAAAATTTGGTACATAAAAATAACTTAGAAGCCCTTTTAATTTACTTTTTATAGATTACTTGAAATCACGTTTCACTCATAAACATTTAAAAAAATTAATATAGGTGAATAAACTTTAACTATTACAGAAAGGCTTAAACATATGCATTAGTACTTTTCATACTTTTTGTTTATTTGCAACTTACATTCCGATTTTCATAATGAATAGGGCCATTCCCTGTAGTTATAGGGATGTCAGTTCGTAATCTGCGAAACAGCAAAACATGTGGCTCTGAAATAAATGAGTCACGTTATGTTTAAATAAAATTATTAAATATCAAATATATATATATATATATATATATATATTATACTTAAATTATAATTCATTTAGCATAATTATTGTTTGCTTTGTTATACAATAGAATAATAGATTGACAAGATGTGCAAATACAGGGTTAGAACACGCACCTGGTCCATGCATCATGTAGTGCACCCAGTTAGGACTTTGTTGAACACCTAAATTTCGCCATTCAGTTTCTGTCATTAAATGAGATTTGGGCACATTTTTCGCTAAAGGCCCGGGTAGAATGACATGCCTATGATAAGAATAATGGAATAAAAATCATTAAAGTATTCCCGGTAAATATGTATAAATTTTGGATTATTAATAGTAATGAATTTGGCCAAATTTAAAATCAAATTAATTAATTTAAATGCAACTTCTTACCGACTCTTAGGCTCAAAACTCAATCATTTTATTTTACCCATTCTACTCAACAAATATTAGAATTAGATATTCTTTCGCTTGCTAGATAAATGAAATATATTTTTGAAATATAATTATGATTATTAAGTCGAAAAATATCTAATTTAATATTTGTTAAGTAAAGTAAAAAGTTTGGATTTTTAGGTTAGAACCTTTAACATACAACCTTAATATTCTAAAGGTAATAACATTGAGTAAAAACGAGTTTTGAAATTATAATATTTCACTTGGAAAATAAATATTTTTTTCATGAATATTTGTAAAAAAAAATACCTAAAATTAGCTTTAATAATATTATACTAACCTATATTCATACTTATCATCGTTATATTTTTCAGAATATTGTATTTGATCAATGGGCATGATTCTTATTAATTCTTTACACTGCTGACAAGTAGCTTTTGATTATTTGCATTTATTGCAATTAAGTGCAGCAAACATTAACATATTTATTCACTGTGTTCACTGTTCTTGATTGTATTGTATACCCAATTAATGAATGTTAATGAATGACGCTTTGAAAGCTTTGACTATGGATGTACACTCGACGTCAGCGTTGCCAGATTTGCCCAACAAAATTACCGTAAGAGCCCCATCA
>CAJFCO010018458.1:503897-521920 GCA_904066015.1 Synergus gifuensis
CCTGCAATATCTCGAGAACGCGTGCAGATAAATTGATGAAATTTGGCATACTTTTTCCATTATATACGAAGTTGAATTTCTGATAAGGGTTTAACAAAATATTTAATTTTTTAATTTTTATAACTTATAAGGAAAATGAAAATTCTTTTTATCAAGGCGAATTGATTGGTCTGTATGATTAATGCATTTCATTGAAAAATATTTATGTACACAATGCTTGTGGCGAACCATTTATCAAGATCAAGAATTCAATAAAGAGAATTTGTTTTCTAGGAACCACGGTCGTATAAACAGGTCCAGAATCTCCGGTAGTGGTGGTGACTCGCGTTTTGTCCACATTAGAGCTTCTCAACTAGCCACCAAAGGGTAGAACGCAACGATCGGAGGGTATATGGTTTATTTACATCACCGTGATCACTGTGGTTTACATAACTTAGATTTCAAAATCTCCCTATTCAAATATAATATCCTCGTGAATATACTCACGTATAATACAATTTTCTTTAAAGTGCTTTTCGCAAACACTATGAAAAGATTTAAGTCTTGAACTTCCTGGAATAGCTTCCTCCCATTTTTTTCAAAGTTCCTCATCCTTCGGAACCATACAAATTGAACGTTTTTCACCACTATATTCCTTGTCACACTTCGGAACGCAACATGATTTTGACATTGTAAATTGTAACGGTCACTGAACATGTTAATATTAAACGATCATTTAAAACGAAAAACTGTACTAACGAAAATGAAAATAGCACAGATGACCGATTGACCGTGAGCGCGAACAGTCCAAGTCGAACACACTTTTAGGTTAGTTTCGTTCCAACTCTCTACCCTCCGATTGTTGCGCTCTACCTTTGGTGGCTAGTTGAGAAGCTCTAATCGTGGACAAAACGCGAGTCACCACCACCACTGGAGATTCTGGACCTGTTTATACGACCGTGCTTCCAGCATCCATTTTGAATCCACTGCAATATTCCCCCCTTTACTTAGTACAGTTGTGATTGGTACGGCAGCCATAACAGGACTGACGTAGCCTGGCGCCACCTGCCTCTAGCTTGACAGTGAAAGAACCTCACATGAGGTCTCACTGCTGTTTTGAATCTTGGTTGATCTTGGTAGAGAAAAAAGTGGAAAAAAGATAACCTCTGACCCCTCAGACCTCAAACAATCAAGGTCAAAGACAATCAAAATTAACAAAGATAAAAAATATATATAAATATTTAAGTTTGTGGCAGCTATCAAGAAAGTGTAAGAGAATTTGTATTATGAATTCATAAAAACTTTGTTCTCATATTTACTAAAAGGAAAAACGTACAAAATATGTATGTAGTGTACATTATCAACAATAAGTAAAAATTATAAATAATAAGGAGAGGTGTCAATAAAGAGAATACGTCTGAAGCTGGTTTTACCCAATTATCTGGAAAACTATATTGACATATAAAATATACTAAACATAGGTTATTACTCAAAATACTCCATTTATGAAGACTTAAAATAAAAAAAAAATTTCAGAATAATTAAGCTCCCATTATTTCTTTAATATAAATATAATGTAATATTTTTTTTACAGGATTTTAATTCACAACATGGAAGAACAGGTCGATTCTGTTGTCGTTGTTAAAGCAAAACCTGTTCGCAAGGTATTTAAAGCTCCAGCCAGAGTGAATAAAATACCTCAAGAACTACTTATTGATCCACTGATTAACGCAGCTATTTCTGCTTTGCCTTCAAACTATAATTTTGAGATACATAAAACAATATGGAGGATTAAAGAAAATAAAAGTAAGAGAGTGGGATTGCAAATGCCTGAAGGGCTATTGATGTTCGCTACAACTATTGCTGATATTATAGAAGAATTCACCGAAGCCGAAACTGTTATTCTAGGAGACGTAACTTATGGTAAAATATTTACTTATTTGTCCTGATAAAGAAGAAATTGAAAAATAGAGACCCTCTAATTCGTAGTAATTTTTAAATACATTTTCTCGTACAGGTGCCTGTTGTATAGATGATTTTACTGCAAGAGCGTTAGATATTGATTTCTTAATTCACTATGGACATTCTTGCTTAATTCCTATTGATCAAACTGCCGGAATCAAATTATTATACATTTTTGTTGACATAAAAATCGATGTTGCGCACTGTATTCAGTGCTTGGAAGCAACGCTATCTATAAGTAAAAAGATCGTTCTTGTAAGCACAATACAGTTTACAGGAAGTTTACAAGCGATTGCAGCAGAAATGAGGAGAAATGATTACCAGATAACAATTCCTCAAAGTAAACCGTTAAGTCCAGGAGAGGTAATTAAGAGAAAAAACTTGAAATGTTTAAAGAAAGTTATAAACCTCAAAAGACAACGAGTGTTAAATATTATTTTTTTTTCAGATTTTAGGTTGTACAGCGCCACACATTCAATGTGCAGATGTTCTTGTCTACATAGGAGATGGCAGATTTCATTTAGAAGCAGTTATGATAGCTAATCCTACACTGAAAGCTTTTCGATACGACCCATATGAGAAGAAATTAACTGAAGAATTTTACGACCATAAAATGATGCGTGACAACAGAAAAATGGCTATAAATCAGTCTATTAAGGCCGAAAAGTTTGGATTGTTACTCGGTACACTTGGTCGACAAGGAAATACCAATGTTCTCTCCAATTTACAACAGAGACTAAATACATTGGAAAAATATAATATTATTATTTTATTGTCGGAAATATTTCCGAGTAAACTAAAACTCTTCAGTGACATAGATGCTTTTATACAGGTATTTAAACTGAACATAGTTACTTTCTAAGAATGTTAGGCTGTGAAAGTCCTGTTATTAAAAAGTATGTATATCATTTCTAAATTATTACAGGTTGCGTGTCCGAGACTAAGCATAGACTGGGGTACATCATTTGAAAAACCACTTTTAAACCCTTTTGAAGCAGCTGTCACCTTAAATATGATAGTTTTTAATGAAGAAAAACCGTACCCAATGGACTTTTATGCATCTGCCAGTCTTGGACCCTGGACACCAAATCACAAGCCAACCGAATTGGAAAAACAGACAAATGCATGTTGTGGAAAGTGTAAAGATGTAAAATAGAAATTATGCCAAATTAAAAAATTAAAATTTATAATAAAAACTTTTTGTAATATCAAATATTTAATAATATATAATAATATTTAATATTATATAATATTTCAAACTGAAAAAAAAGGAAAAAAAAGCAATAAATTAATCATACATTTTAACTAATTTATTATATATATAAAAAAAAAGTTTTTCCTTTCTAGGGACTTAAAACTTACATTACGTAGCAATATATCGCTTAATATTTTTTAATTGATTTACGAATAAGAGCTAATCGCTGTTTGTGTGCTTCTGTTACCGTTGCCCGTTTGTATGGCCGAACTTCATCAGTTCCAAATCCAGGAATCCACATATTCCAATTTCGCTCTAAAAAATAAAATATATTAAAGATTATTATTTTTATGAAAAACGGATTTATTTGATATTTTTTCTTTAGCTTGACTGGTTCACATTCTACCGAACTTTGAAAAAATGCACCAAGTCTAATAATAAGCTAAAAAAAATGCAATTCATACCTAAGTGGAGTTGAACATCCTTTACTTCAACGGTGTTAGCATGTCTATGCTTAGCGAGTAAACATGCTGCATTCACCGTCGTTTCTACAAAATCATCAGCTAATTGTAAAAGCATCTCTTCAACTTCTTCATCTAATTGTTCAGTTGGATCCACTTCTCTCACTAAATCTTGTAATCTTGTTTTTGTTAAGAACTGAAATCAAAAGTTAAAAAGATCTATAAATTAATGTTGGCGTATTTTCTTTAAAAGTTTACCAAAAATTACAATACTTTTGAGAATCCACTTACATAAAATTTACATTTTAAGGCATACGAAAATTAAATAATTACCTGTGGAAATTCACTAGAACTGTTGGATGTGGAGGATTGCATTGGTGTCGCTTTGACTGATTGAGCAGCATATTGTGATTGTTGAGATTGTGTTTGACTCTGCATTGTAGATACTATAGAACTGTTTTGCAACGTAGTTATAACGTGAGGATTTTGGTGATTAGGTCCAACTGATTGTAAGTTTCCAAGATTAGAAGAGGTGTCAGAATTAGATTGTACACCTGACAATATCTGAGACATCTGTAAAATTTAATGTGTCATTCAATCCTGTACTATAAATGAAGTATTTGCAGTATTTAAATTCATGGAATATATTAGACATAAGCAAAAAAAAACGTTAATGCATAATAAACAAACGAACATAAACCACGGGAAAAGAATTCATTGATTAAAAGTATTTTCTTGGAACGATATAATAAAAAAAAAATTCATTGTTGATTCCGTGTACTCTATACATTACTATAATAATTTGCGTGATATTCAAGTTTTGGTATAATTTCATTAAAAAAAACATATACATTTACTTCTTACCTTTCAAGTGTCGTAAAGTGCAAAACCGAATTTAAGCTTGGAGTCAATAGTAATAGAGAATGTTTTAAGTCAATTTATGACACTTAACTTTTTGTTATTATTCTACAACTTCAACAACAAACGTGCTTCAATTCACTTAAATCTGGAACTGAACTGAACTGAATGTGAACACCTCAAAGCATGCAAAGAACTATGCATTAGTAATTTAGTATTTTCCGTTGCTACAACGAAATTGTTTGCATCATGGATGTAAGAATATATGGATGAAACCAAAGATATATCTTTGCCGGAGCCCTACTGACTGAGCCCTACCCTGCGGGCCTTGCGGGCCCTGCGGGGCGTGTGACGACGACCATTCAATGTTGCCAGGAGTGGGCTGTGGGACTCCGATGCCGTGAGAGTTTCGAATTCGAACGGACTTCTCTTTCTATCCTAAGGTGTTAGAAAGAGAGGTCCGTTCGAATTCGAAAACTTTCACGGCATCGGAGTCCCACTGCAGATCCGAGTTGTGGAATTGCGGAGAAGCTGGCTCCAAAATGCGGATTTTATTTTCAAAATGCGGATTTTTTTCAAAATGCTGACCCAACCCTGGTTTCCATAAGATTCTAATGGAATTCAGGGTTGGGACATTTAGTTTAAAATGCAAAACTCAGTCAACTGCCTGCGCGCGCACCGCGTGTTGGTTCTTCGCTGGAGAAATTCGGCCATTGGTTGTAAATTGGCGCGCGATACAAAATCGAATTAAATTAATTGAGATTTAAATCACTCGCCAAATTTTGACCAATACCAGCAGAGGAATCCACCAAAAGTACAAAATGCGGAGTTTTGGGCCATCCGCATTGTAAAACGCGGATGGCGAATTCGAGTCTAAAAATGCGGTGTAAAATGCGGAAATGCGGTGTATCTGGCAACACTGCGACCATTTCGAATGTGACGACGACCATTTCGAAATGTCGTCTGCAAACAATCGAACCCTCTCTGTCTATCTCATACAATAGAAAGAGATGTCGAAAGAACAGTCGATTCGAATCGATCGCACCTCGTTCTCTAACTCACATGGTAGAAAGAGAGATCCGTTCGAATTTATGCATCGTAGTCCCACCCCAGAGGCCCCCGCAATTCCTTTTCTCAAATATCACATCAATTGCACATGCGTCACATTAATTGTGCATGCGTATTGCACATAAAATAATATTTTTTAGCATTTTAAATTGCGCGCGAATAGAAACCAATCAGATGCCGAGTGCAACTCATGCGCAGTGTATCAAGTGAGATTCGTGGTAACTGCTGGTTATATTGCCGGAGGAATGCGGTTAATATTGCGGGGTTGTTAATATTGCGAGAGTCGAGTGTAACATACGTCGAAAAAACCGAGTCAAATGCAGGGCACTGTACACTCGATTTCCGCAATAGTCACCAAATCGGAAATAGTTTCCCCCACAATAGTCACAAATTTTCCCTATCTCAAATGTCACATCGATTGCGCATGCGTATTGCGTACTGTGTGGTTTGCGTTCGCAACCAATCACATGCCGATCGCAGCGCATGTACAGTGGTATCAAGTGGCAATTGAGAGAACAGCTGAGAACAGATGGTGACTATTGCGGAAGGAAATTGGTAACTATTGCGAAATTGTGACTATTGCGGTGGGAACTATTGCGGAAGTCGAGTGTATATATAAACGCAGCATAAAGGTGCCGTCCCATGTCGGCAGAAAACGTCGGCTTAAAGCAGAATCTCATGAGAGTGACAGAGATAGGTAGATCTGTCTGTCTCTTTCACTCTCATGAGTTTCAGTTTTACGCCGACGTTTTCTGCCGACATGGGACTCCACCTTAATGGTGCGTTTATACCTCGGCATGCCCGACCGGTGCAGGCAGAAAGTGTATGAGAGTAAAAGAGATAGAGAGTTCTTTTTGTCCAATTTTTCAATCTCTACTCTCAGGGTGGCGTCCCATTATTGCGTTTTGTGTTGCGTCATAATGAGAGAAAAAAAGACAGAAGTACATCTCTATCTCTTTCTCTCTCATTATGACGCAATGCAAAACGCAATCATGGGACGCCAGCCTCATGCACTTTCTGCCTGCACCGGTCGGGCAGGCCGAGGTATAAACGCACCATAAAGGCCAAAATACACGCTCGTCGAAGTGTCGAAACGTTTCCGCGTTTCACGACACCCTGTTCACACGATGCATTTTCCGCTTTCGGAAAATGTATGATAAACTTGTCCAATGGCGGAAAGTTTGAAATTACGAATAAAAAATGAATTAAATTCTAATGTTAATATGAATAAATTGTTTTTAAAAATAGGTTTCTAGATTATGTAGTAAATAGAGAAGTAAATTAGATTGAAAGATTAATTATTTATTAATTATTTATCTCTATAGAGTAATTCAAATCATCTTCGCGTGTTGTGTTTTCTCTTGTCATAGTAGTATTCATGGAATACTACGATGGAATAATACTCCCAACTCCATTTCTCAGTCTAATGCTATTTAAAAATACTATTATTGCTCAAAAATATTTGGTTTGAACTCAAAATATTTATTGTTGTATATACAGTTCCAACTAATAGAAGATACTAATAACAGCATAGTATTATGCGATTTAGTATTTGTTAAGTGATTTAAGTTTTTAAGTGCTACATGTAGAGCTCTGTAAATATTGACACTCTTAAAATAATAAAATTTAGAAGATACAGTTCTTTGTACTCTGAGTAAAATTTCCCATTAAGGGAGCTCTTTTCTTGTGATATATTTCTCAGTTTTTATACTAAGGGGAAAAATTTAAAGACACCAAAAGAATTAAATATAAGAAATGCGTTGATGAAACTCTTGCATAGGATTTTTTGAACTCTTCAATCCCTTCTAAATTTCTGAAATTAATGTATGTAATTTAATTTGTAATCATCGTACGTATTAATACGACAAAATAATACTATGCTGTTATTAGTATCTTCTATGAGTTGGAACTGTATATACAACAATAAGTATTTTGAGTTCAAACCAAATATTTTTGAGCAATAATAGTATCTTTAAATAGCATTAGTCTGAGAAATGGAGTTGAGAGTATTATTCCATATCGTAGTATTCCATGAATACTACTATGACAAGACAAACACAACACGCGAAGATGCTTTGAATTACTCTATAGAAATAAATAATTAATAAATAATTAATCTTTCAATCTAATTTACTTCTCTATTTACTACATAATTTAGAAACCTATTTTTAAAAACAATTTATTCATATTAACATTAGAATTTAATTCATTTTTTATTCGTAATTTCAAACTTTCCGCCATTGGACAGGTTTATCTTACATTTTCCGAATGCGGAAAATGCATCGTGTGAACAGGGTGTCGTGAAACGCGGAAACGTTTCGACACTTCGACGAGCGTGCAGGGATGGGTAAGTAAAATACTCTAGGTAATTTACATAGTTTTTTACAGTAAATTACTAGGTATTTTACGTAGCTAGTTTTCTACACCGAGTAAATTACGCGTATACGGGACTTTACGTTTTTGCAGTCCTCCATCCCACTTACAAACATAACCTCTTCAGAACCGTTGAAATGAAAACCTTTCGTGCTTTTAGGGAATTTGAATGTGTTCAAAAGGTCGACAGCAAACGTTCCTTAAATAAAATGTTTAAAATGGTACACATAAGTTTGTTGTAGTGAATTTCATGTATCATTATACTAAATTAACAATAAGTACAAAACTTCTCCAAATCGCAAATGAAAAAATACATGAACAAGTTCCAGCTTACTATATTAGACAATATTTCATAATAATAATAAAGTATGATTGCGAGAAATATTTATCAACCGTAGATGCAACGAAAATAGACCAAACGCAAAAAAAAAACTATAAAAATTTACGGATTTGAGGTTAGAACAAGATATTAATATTATTCATAATCAATTTCAACTATTTAAATAAACCAAAATACTATTCTACACTTATTTATACATACCTGTGTCCCAAAAGTCGCTTATATCCAACATTTTTTTGTATTTTATTGCAAAATAAACATTTCGCTACAACCTTATTATTCTCTTGTAAGCGCTGAAAATTTAATTTATTCCACGGGATATATGGTCCAGAGTATGATTTTATTTTCTCTTGCTTAGTTTTGGAAGACATGCTTAGTTAATTAATTAATTAACAATATTAACTTTGTTGACAACTGGAACGGAGCTTCAAAAAAGTGAGGTTATATATAGTTCTATAAGCCGCCATCTTGGCACGTAATTTATTAGGTATTTTACCTGTTTTTTACGTAAAATACCTCACTTAGGTAAATTACGTAAAAAACCTCGAGTGACGCGTCACTGCACAACCTTGCGAGCGTGTATTTTGGCCTTAAGGGTGCGTTTTGTTGGACCAGTAAAATCTCAGCACCTGATTGGCTCTCGGTGTGCATGCAATAAATACATATAGAAGCAATAGAAGAATGCTGAATGATATTAAAATGTTTTCGCAGATATGAGATGATATAGAGCAGATAGAGCTTTGAAATGGAAAATTCCCGCATTCCGGATTTATGGGACGCCAGTATTTCCAGTTTGTTCCTGTTTTTGAAAGCATCTATGTTACTATGTAATGTTTGGTGTGGGGGTGCATGCCATTCCTTGTCGGCGTTTTGTCATTAGGCATTTTAACCAATCACATTCATCTAGTGATCCTTAGAGGCTCTGTCATTGGCTAGAACTTTTAGGAATTGGCAGTATCCATAGATTCACACAATTCACAGCAGTTGCATGCTTGCATGTAGTAAGCAGTTTTTTGTGATTTCCTGGCTAACTAGAAGCATCGTTTACTTTGTTTGTACATTTTGATAAAAGCTCCTGTGAAATATGAGTGATGCTAAAAGGTAACTCAGTCACAAATATTTCTGTAAATTCGACGGTTATTGATTTTTACAAGTTACATACTTTTTTCGTAAAACAGAGCTTTTTCTAAACTGAACGCTGAGTCCGCCTATCAATTTCACGTTGTCATCATGTCGACGCCACGCATTGTTTCCTAATTTTCACGTCAAATCTTACGAATTTTTAATTTGACTTTAAGAGATAATTTAATTGAAAAGTAATTGCCCTTCTAAAATTCATAAATTCCGATCCCGTTCG
This sequence comes from Synergus gifuensis, assembly GCA_904066015.1. NCBI lineage: Eukaryota > Metazoa > Arthropoda > Insecta > Hymenoptera > Cynipidae > Synergus > Synergus gifuensis. The sequence continues at coordinate 513,491 of CAJFCO010018458.1, forward strand.
TTGACCTGATTTTTTTTATCGATTCATCATTGCGGAATGATGATAACGTGACAAAGGATTTTTCGATTCCAAGTCAACAGATGAGGCTATAGAATTATCATTCAGATGTTCATAGTTTTATCTTCACAATAAAATTCCTTAAAACATCTCCATCGAACAATTAAGTTATCATTAAGCGTAAAGATTGGCGAGTAATTTCTTCACTTGTTTCTAACCTTGCATTTTGATATCATTAAAACGGATTTAGATTCTAGATAATGATCGATTTCTATTTGACAAATAAAACCTATGCATTATGACAAATTGCATTTAGTTTTTCATTTTATTAATTATTTAGGGCCATGTTGTAATGTACCATAAGACTAATTTAATTTCATCAATTTTACGTTTGCAATAAAATTTTTCACTAAAATTAGGCCATTTACCCACCGCTGTACGAAATGGAGATAAATGGCCTAATTTTAGCAAAAAATTATTATTGCGAGCGTAAAGTTCGTGAAACTAAATTTACTCTTATGGTAATCACCACAAACCCTTAAAAGTGTTTTAAATTATTCTATTTATGAGACTAATAATTCAGATATTTAACTCACTTTAATATTCTGAAAATTAAATTCTGGTTTGACTATATGTACTTAGATGCTTTTTTATGAGTAGAGACACAAAAAAAATGTTACTCCTTTGTTATTATTTGTTTACAGTTTGCGTTTTGGCAACTTTTAAACGGCAGGAATATGCTACTTTATACTTCTTTTTTGAAGCCAAAAAGCAACTAAAAATCTGTTTTGTTTCTTTATCTTAAATTTAAAATTACCAATAAAACTCCTTTATTTTTGTTGCAGTGAGGATTTATCCACCGCAATTTTGCGCAAGAAGGATAGGCCAAACAGGTTGATCGTTGACGAAGCTACCAACGATGATAACTCTGTTATTGGGCTGTCGCAAGCGAAAATGGATGAGCTCCAGCTTTTCCGGGGCGACACGGTTCTGTTGAAGGGCAAACGCCGCAAAGAAACAGTTTGCATTGTTCTTTCCGATGAAACTTGCCCAGATGAAAAAATAAAGATGAATCGCGTGGTTCGAACGAATTTACGAGTTCGTCTAAGTGATGTCGTTTCTGTGCAAGCGGCTCCAGACGTGAAGTACGGAAAACGTATTCACGTACTGCCGATGGACGACACTGTCGAAGGCCTCACTGGTAATCTCTTCGAGGTTTACTTGAAACCTTACTTTTTGGAAGCGTACCGCCCAATTCACAAGGATGATAATTTCATCGTCCGCGGAGGAATGCGAGCCGTCGAATTCAAAGTCGTCGAAACAGACCCCGGTCCATATTGTATTGTTGCTCCTGATACAGTAATTCATTGCGAGGGTGATGCAATCAAACGTGAGGAAGAAGAAGAAGCATTGAATGCTGTTGGATACGACGACATCGGCGGCGTCCGCAAACAATTGGCGCAAATAAAAGAAATGGTAGAGCTTCCATTGCGACACCCATCGCTTTTCAAAGCTATCGGAGTCAAGCCACCCCGCGGAATTCTCCTCTACGGACCTCCAGGAACTGGAAAAACTCTCATTGCCAGGGCAGTTGCAAACGAGACCGGAGCTTTCTTCTTCCTGATAAACGGACCCGAAATTATGAGCAAACTCGCCGGAGAGTCCGAGAGTAATCTGCGAAAAGCTTTTGAGGAAGCAGATAAGAATTCCCCGGCTATCATCTTTATTGATGAACTTGATGCTATTGCGCCTAAACGAGAAAAGACGCATGGAGAAGTAGAGAGGCGTATTGTGTCTCAACTTCTCACCTTGATGGACGGAATGAAGCAGAGTTCCCACGTCATCGTGATGGCTGCTACTAACAGGCCTAACAGTATCGACGGCGCTCTACGTCGCTTCGGTCGTTTTGATAGAGAAATTGATATTGGTATTCCAGATGCGACTGGACGACTTGAGATTTTGCGCATCCATACAAAGAACATGAAGCTGGCTGAGGATGTAGAGCTAGAAGAGGTTTGTAACTTCATAATTTGGAATATTATCAGAAAGAGAATTACATTTTTCGAATTTAATTATGGAAATTTTCTTAATTTTATTTACAGATTGCAGCTGAAACTCACGGACATGTTGGTGCTGATTTGGCGTCTCTCTGTTCCGAGGCTGCCCTTCAACAAATTCGTGAAAAAATGGACTTGATTGATTTAGATGACGATGTTGTCGATGCTGAAGTATTGAACTCCCTGGCCGTTACAATGGAAAACTTTAAAGTAAGTTAAATTTGCAATGGAATAGTTGTTCTTTAGATTGTAAATTTTTGAGTAACATCAATAAGATTAAAATGAGCTTATGCTATTAATTCTTCTTTCTATTTTCAGTATGCAATGACAAAGAGCAGCCCAAGCGCTCTTCGCGAGACGATTGTGGAAGTACCTACCGTGACTTGGGACGATATCGGTGGTCTGCAAAGTGTAAAGATGGAACTTCAGGAATTAGTTCAGTATCCTGTTGAGCATCCTGACAAGTTCTTGAAGTTTGGTATGCAGCCATCGAGGGGCGTGTTATTCTACGGACCTCCAGGGTGTGGTAAAACACTCTTGGCAAAAGCGATCGCCAACGAATGTCAAGCCAACTTCATATCGGTTAAGGGACCTGAATTGTTGACTATGTGGTTCGGTGAATCTGAGGCAAACGTCAGGGACGTTTTCGATAAGGCTAGATCTGCAGCACCTTGTGTACTGTTTTTCGATGAACTGGATTCAATTGCGAAATCACGAGGAGGATCAGTAGGAGATGCTGGCGGTGCTGCAGACCGAGTTATCAATCAAATTTTAACTGAAATGGATGGCATGGGCGCAAAGAAAAATGTCTTTATTATTGGAGCCACGAATCGTCCAGATATCATCGATCCAGCCATCTTACGTCCTGGAAGATTAGATCAGCTGATCTATATTCCCCTTCCTGATGAAAAGTCCCGTGAAGCTATTTTCAAGGCAAATTTACGCAAATCTCCAGTAGCTAAGGTAAGGCTTCACAACAAATTTAAAATTATATACACTGATAAAGTCATATTTCCTGGCAATGCAAATATTTCTTAATAAGGAAACTTTTCTCATCATCTTCTAATTTTACATTGTTCTTCCATCTAGGATGTAGACCTTGTATACATTGCAAAAGTGACCCATGGATTCTCCGGGGCCGATTTAACGGAAATTTGCCAGCGAGCCTGCAAATTGGCAATTCGACAGTGCATTGAGTCGGAAATTCGACGTGAAAGAGAACGGGCAGCCAATCCTTCCGTTTCCATGGACGTAAGTATAGGATACTTTTTAAACTTCTAATTACATATCAAATTTAAAAAATAATTAACTAACATTATTGTCATTTTTCTGTTAATATAGATGGACGAAGAGGATCCCGTTCCAGAAATTACGCGAGCACACTTTGAAGAAGCTATGAGGTTTGCACGGCGTTCAGTTTCTGACAACGATATCCGTAAATACGAAATGTTTGCACAAACACTGCAACAATCTCGAGGATTTGGAACGAACTTCAGGTAAAAATTTAATTTAATTTATTTTTTTTTTTATTTTTAATTAATAATTACATACTTTAAAAGGTAATCTTCTGAAATTTTATTAACTATTGTTTATTAATGTTTTCAGATTTCCACAAGGCGGAAGCGCTGGAGGTGCTCAAGATCCAACACAAGGAGAACAACCTTTCCAAGATGATGGCGATGACGATCTCTATAGTTAAGTTTTCAGTATCTTGTATTTAATCGAAGTGAGCATTCGCGAAAAATCTGTCGCCGTGATTGTTTTACACAAACGTGTTTGTAATCGATAAAAACCTAAATAAATAAATTTAATAACGAATTTTTTTATACACGTATGATGAATGTCTGAAGCTTGAGTAGTACCAATTAATCATTCGTATTCAAATTGTATAATGTACAAAACGTCATTATTACACACTTCTTGCAGTTTCAGAACTGTTTTATAAAAGAGAGTACTACAGAAAAGGAATAAAATTACTTAGAGAATTTCTCCGGTTTTTGTTTTCTTCAGAAAGGAGCTGCTCCTCTTATAGATTTTTTATTTCGTTATGTAGCCCTTTGCTGCTTCAGATTATTTAATGTCACAGGCTTGGAATTGCTCTAGACGCTAAAAAATGTCAACAGGCATTACCAATTTCGAAATGAGATTATTAAGTTTAGAATAATTTTAGATTGAAAATTAAAAATTGTTTAGTTTCGGAAAGCATCATTTTAAATTGAAAGCGCCTGAAATTTTTAGTCAAAGAATTTAAGGATTTTCAAGAGATTTTAAGAAATTTCAAAAAATTCAAGTACCTTTTTTGAAAATATAAAAAATTTTTTTATATTCTTTAAATAACACTTTGAATTTCTTTTAAATCTTTTGAAATCTCTTAAATCCCTTTAATCAAATCTTCCGCAATCTCCTAAAACATTAAAAACAAAGTATTTTGAAATCTTTTAAAAAATTAAAATATTTAAATTAAAATAAAAATATTCTAGTTAGTATTTAAAAAGTATAAAATATTGTACCTACAAAAAAAACGGACCATCGAGATTGAAAAAAAGTGAATTTTATTAGACAAAAAGTTTACTCGCTGCTTCGAGATGTTGATAAACAAGTAGTCGTTTGAAAATATCTGTACATCCTATCATCACATATGTACTTCCACTTTTTGGTAATTATCGAAAAACCTAGAGTGGAAAATTTTAGGAAAACATTTTAATGCTTTAAACCATAAGAAACTAAATTATACAAAACGTGTGGATTGATAATAATCTTATGAGTACTGACATCAAGGAGTAAACATTTGTATTTATGTACATTTTTCATCAATGCTTATTCTTTTTTATAAAAGTAAAACTATATACTAAACAAGATTCGTTAGTATAAAACCGAAGGACATATTGTGAATATATGACACTGGCCTAGCGTTTACGCATTGTACGCTCCACTCAGTAATTTCTACGGTAACTCGAATACATGCTCATTTGGTTACAATATTACACAGACAAGAGTTACGACAAATACGGTGTGCCCTACTATAATGATGATAATAGTAATAATTATAACATAATAATAATGTACAGATAGTTCGCTGGAAAGCGCGTCAGTGTCGTTAAAAGTCCCAGAAGGTCTACGAATTGGCACCGATGATATTTAAATTAATAAATTACAAATAATCTAACACAACAATCGGTGAACACTGGAAATCTCTGTTTCCTATTTCTTGCATTTTCCACAACATGCCATATCTCATTGGCAGTTTTATAAAAACTTTCAAAGCGATTGCACCTAGGAACTAAAGGTCGAAGAGAAAAATCGTCGAATAAGGTCTTCTTTTTTAAAATCTTTCAACTTTCTCTAATTGTAAGGTTCGTTATAGTACTTAGAGAAGGCAAATCGTAGGATAAAATCCAGACTGTCTCTGCTCGCTTCTTTTCCTCAGGTGAGTCTCTTCGTCTTCTGATATGCTAAATATATTTGCTTCATTCCATTCTTTGTGTAACTGGCGGAAATTCCGCATCATCGTCTAGGCGAAAAGTTGAACTTGGTTTTGGTGGACTCTCTGTCGCTGCTAGCCATTCGTCATACTTCTCTGATTCTAGAAAATTAGATTCACATATCAGTAGTTCGATTAATCCTGTCGAGTCAAGTCGACCTGTCCCTAAATCGATTTTGAGATTCTTCAAAAGCAGGAGAAATTTGAAAATTTTTTTTATGACTGTCCGGAAATGATTCTAATATCCAATGGTCACATGAAAATGAGAGAAAGAGAAACTTCAAGCGAATGGTAATATAAACCAATTTATAATTTTCCAATTTTGTACGCTATATTTTTTTTAATACAAATTCTTATGTAAAAAAAGACCTACCTACAACAGTAAATGCTAATAAGTTTACGTTACAATTTAAATTCAATTTTATAAAATTTGAAAAAGAGCAAAATTACTTTTAATTTCCAAAACTCCTCGAATTACCGTCCTAGATCCTCTTAAGGGTGTTGGAGCCAAGTTCCAATCTAAAAACTTAATTTCTTCATTTTACTCGACAAATATTAAATTTGGAATTTTTTCCCTCTGTAGAATTAATCAATTTTTAACTAGAATTATGCGTACAGAGCGAGCAAATATCCAATTCAAATATTTTTTAAGTAAAATGAAAATATTCAATTTTGAAGTCAGATTTTGAATTCCTCGTTTTATGCAAAAAGTATCGAAACTAGATATGTTTTCGCTCTGTACTCAGTCTTATATTTGAAAATAAATTAGTGCTACAGAGTAAAAAAATATTTATCTATAACTTTCGTTGAGTAAACTGGAAAATAGAATTTTGAGCTTAATATTTAGGTCCAACATCCTTAAAGAAATTATAGAAAAATTGTAGAAAAAAAAACGAAAAATAAAAATTTGAAATTCCAAAAATTATTATTGAGTTGGACATTCCAATACATCCTAATACATCCAACCATTAATTGAAAAACATATTTAAAAAAATTATTAATGATAAGCTTTCTATAATCAATTATTGCGTTCGTATAAAAGTGCAGTTGTACAATAAAATGTACTAATTATTATAATTTTTTCAAGTTTAATTTAATTTTTCACCAAACCATGCTTGATTACCACCACAAAGCAGAGCATCTAATTTACTATCGTTTTACCCTTCCATGGTCCTAAAAAATTCCGTGTTAAATTTCTATTACAGCCTTGAAAATTTATAATAATTTGGAATCAAAAAAAGTTCATTGGGAATTTGATCGACTTGACACGGAGTTTGCATGGTGCATTATATAGGGGTGACAAACTTATCACTTATTCGATCCCTACCTTTTCGGTATTTTTTATGATATTTCTACATTTATTCTACATTTATTCTTTATAGTACATTTATCTGGTTCAAATCTTTTATTAAACTAAAAAACAAATTCAAAATCATTTATTTTTATATAAATGTAAATATTTAGGTGTAGATAAACGTACCTTTAGTACTTTAGGAAAAAATATCAGTAAGCTAGGGATCGGATAACTGATACATGGCCTTAATATTTCATTAGATTTAGCGTTGTATTCTCTTTTAATTCATCAACAAAAGTTTTGTAATGCAAGAAATCAATGACTGTTATGAAAAGAATGACGTGAATTTAAAAAGTGCCTTTGAAGTAATGTCGCTTTTAAATGAATTGAAGATTTTAAACATATCTACCCTAAAATTTATAAAAGAAATTAAAGTAGCAAAGAATTTAATGAAATTTAGAAAATGAAACTGACTTTTATGAATACGATTCTATTTTATCAAATCAGACTTTAAAAAACCTTTGTTTCCAGTTTTATATTTCTTCCTTTCTCGAAACTTACGCGTCAATCTATAATTCGAAGCTCACTGACCATTTCCTATTGTAAATATTTCAAATAAAAAATTTTCACATTTTTTTTTTCAAATTCTGAAGTTGTTCAAACCTTTTTAGTTTAAATTAAAAAAAGAAGTGATAAAACCTTTCAGATATGATGAAAATGAGAAAGCTTTTTTATTTCGTTACGCTTAATTATTCATATACTAGATTATATTAAACTATAATAAACTTATTTCCGAAAAAATTATTAATTAAAATTCAGAAAAAGAATATATAAAATATTTTTAAAAATAGCAAAAATGAGAAAACATAAAAAATCAAAATAATGTAAAACTATTTTAAAAAGTATAAACTTCACGAGTAATTACGAGGCTTGGTTGCCACAGTAAAATGTAGAAAAGTGTGCACAAATTTTGTTACAAATGTTGCACACACATGCGGATACTTAGTCGTAATAACAGATATTTGCAATAATAAATATTTATTATTGCAAACTTAAAGTTGGCGAAACTAAATTCTTTCTTATGGTAATTACCACATGGCCTTAAAGATCTTTATTTACACATCATGCAGCGTGTTCGAAATTTATTTAAAGCCAAATTATAGGAAAACTTTGAACCTGCTACTAAATGGAAAATATTTTATATAAAGTTTATTCATTTATAAATCTAAAGGCGATAAATAAATAATTCCCTCATCTTATCAAAAATTCAGGCTAATTACACGGCGTATACGTTACGTGACTGATAACTTACGTTAGTTGAAAAATTCTTTGTCATTATTTCCTAAGCTTAAATCAGTGTTTGATTAATAATTAACTCTTTCGAAGACTGCATAATTACTTTATTATGAACGTTTTGAGATTATTAGCTTTTTACTGAAGGCGTACATAAATTCTGCAATCGGTGCAACTTCTGCAATAATTTTTACTTCAATCTTTTGAATTCACTTGGAATCATTTATATAAGTTATTTAATCATTTATAACAGTTATACATCGAAATTAGAAGTTTTGTATTCCTCCTTTTTTATTAATATATAGAGA
>CAJFCO010018458.1:522320-535425 GCA_904066015.1 Synergus gifuensis
TAAAAAGAAAAAAATACATCAAGTGAGGTCAACTATTGGGGCCCCCTAATCCCCAAGAAAATTTAACCCGATTCCCGTATCGAGGAGTAAATTTGACCCAAGACAAAACTCAAACCATAAGATTTTTTTTTGCTTATTGTTAATTATTTATTATTCTGATTTAACGAATATAAAATTCCATAATTTTATCATAAAGTAGAAGGTTCAAAAGTGATCCAGGAATTTTTCCGGAATTTTTTATGCATATTTACTACATTTTCAAGATACTAGGTCAATTTGACCCCCCCCCCAAATGGTTAACGTAGATAAAACACAGCGATACGGGGATCGCGTAAACTTAGCAATTTTACTGCCGGGGGTCACTAAGGCGAAAAAAAGAAAAAGCATTAAAAAAGGCTTTTAAACTTTTAACTTCATTTTATCACACCCACTCACACAAAATTCTTATGTACTAATTTAAAAAATATTATAGTTTTTTTAATAAGTGTTCATTGTTCAAAGAGTCACCAAACAAATTACCATAAGACTTGTATCTTTATTAAATTTGGAAAAGTTTTAGTACGTGATTTAATCGAAGAGTACGTTTGATAATACATTGTTTTTGGTAAAATGAGTGTCTAATATGTAATTGATAAGTGTATCAAGCATTCTGTTCATAATCATTCAGATTCATACCAAACTAAGAGAGAAAAGAGACAAATATTAGAGCGAAATAGAAATTAAAGAATCGAGTGGAATGAAATTTGATTATATCTGATATTGATTTTCTAATCGAACCTTTAATCGTCTTATTCGTCATAGTTCTCTAACGTCGTAACAATGCAATTTTCGTTACAATTCCATTTTTCGGCAATTGTTTCGTCACATTCCACACGACTGATTTTTTATCTTCGACACAAAAAATTATTAGAAAAAGAAAATAAAATTAATTAATTAAAATTTTGATTGAACATCCCCTTGTTCCGGTCTCATTTTTCTGGGTATTTCAATTCGTGTAATTAGCCTAGTGTACAAAAAAAGTAGAATAAAAAATAGAAAATTGTACATTTAATGTAATGGCTATCAAACTCCTGAGCGGTTAGTCCAAGAAATAGAATACAAAAAAAATAGACCATACAAATTAAAATTCCATACAAAAATATTTTGTATACAAAAATAAATTTAAAAACCTTTTTCTAAGCGCGAATATTAATAATCAAAGATTCCAACTACGAGCGCTCACACAATTGTTAAGTATTTTTTAAGAACATACCACAAGATTTCTGCATATATTTAAAAATATATGTTTGGTAACTTTAATCCACGTTAATGGCATGTGATAATTATCATAAGAGCAAATTTAGTTTCCCTAACTTTACGTTTGCAATAATAAATATTTTTTCCTAAAACTAGGCTATTTACCTACGTTTCGTACAGACGGAGGTAAATAGCCTAGTTTTAGAAAAAAATATTTATTATTGCGGGCGTAAAGTTGTGGAAACTAAATTACTTTTATGGTAAAGGATTACCTGCCCTTAATAATCTTCAAACGCACTCTGTCATGCAGAAAAAAATGATTCAAAAATTTAAGTATTCTAGAGTTATGTTAAAGTTGGTTAAAGACTATGTGAGCAATTGAGCATGTCTATTAAATATTTCCGGTGTCACAATGAATTCCACAGATTTTAAATTATAAAATAATTATTATCTTAAAAAATAATAATACTGTAGTAGTAGTTTATAAAGTGAAATTAATACGCAGAGAACATTTGAGATTCTATTAAATATGTGTAAATATCAGTCTTATCATCATTTCTACTAAATTGTTGCTTGTTTGCACAAAATGCAATGTATAAATATCAGTCTTATCATCATTTCTGCTAAATTGTTGCTCGTTTGTACTAAATGTAATGTATACATATCAGTCTTATCATTTCTACTAAATTATTGCTCGTTTGTACTAATTGCAATGTATAAAGATCAGTCTTATCGTCATTTCTACTAAATTGTTGCTCGTTTATGCTAAATGCAATGATTCAATATTGAATATTATTTGTCGGTGGGTTAGAAGTAGCTTTGTCAAACTTCAATATGAACTGAATAGTGAAAAAATGTAAGGTAAATTTAATCGTATCTACGGGTGTACGGTCTATTCATTTTGTTCATCTGTGACTTTTTCAAGTACGATCCAATCAAGTAAAAATAAACCTGCGAATTCATTGTTACATAGAAAAACCTTGGAGTTAGAATGCCCATTAATACCTGTATTTGGAACGGCTTGAACTGCTGTAGCCGTATTCGCGGAAGATTCTCCCGATCCAGTCGTTGAAACGGTGGCGCAATCTGTTTCGTCCTGTTTCCCATCCAATCTGTAAAAATATTTCATATTAGAACAATGTCTGAAAGATATAATGTAAGACTTGAAATTCCATAATTTGTGACGCTATAGGAACAAATAATAATTAATAAACATAGCAAGCAAAGTATTTAATATTTAAGGAAAATAAGACCTTAAAATTTCAACATACCTGTGTTGTTTTAATAGAGGGCAATCGCCACCTTCATTCGGATCCAAATTATATATGTACAAGTAACCATCTGCGCTAGCAACAAGGAGCCTTAAAACTGATTGTATCCTATAAATTTTTGAGCCAAAGGTCACGAATTAATGACGAGTCAAAACAGTCTGTGGATATTGAAAACAATAATATGAAATAAGATAATAAATAAACTTACGTGGTGATGGCACAAACGTTTTTCAATCCTTGGAAAGGTAGATGGACACTAGCAAAAGAACGTCCTTGATTAAACACATCGGTGACTTGTGAGGGTAAGTAATTTGCCGAAGCGGAAACTGCCTTAGATAAATATCCCATCCAACTCTGTGCCTCATCTGGCTGTTGTTGGGGTCTGCAAAGATTGTGTTACAATTTATTATAATTTATAATTAATTTATTATAATTTACTTACGCTTCCTTGGGTTCCTCAAGCTTGAAAATGTGTACTGTTTCGGTGTTGCTAGAACAGCAGAGGAACATCGTGTCCATGCTGAAAGTAAGGCTGCTTATGGAGACGCATCTTTTTACACCTCTGCGAAACTCGAATAACTTGGTACCATCATTAATCTGACAAATGTAAAGCATTGCATATTTACTGTAAAATATATCTCAAACTTCTTTGAAATAAAACTGAAGTTTTGTTAAATCATTAAAATGTATAGAAATAATTTTCTATCTTACGTTAAAGACCCTGATGACAGTGCCTTTTTCGGAAGCTGTTGCCACTTTGGTTCCATTAGGACTGAAAGCAAGCGCCGCCAATGGACTGTCATGTGCTGGAATCATTGCTTTAGCTTGCTAAAAGAAAGAGACAACAGAAAATTAGAAACAGTCACAACAGCTATATAATTATAATAACCAGACACGTTATCTAGAAAAGCTACTTACAAGATTAGTAGCGTCAAATATTTGGACCTCTCCGATAGTATTTGATCCAGGGTAGGCCAAATAACAATTATCGCTGTTCACGGAAAGTGTGCACAGGCCAGCGAGATTTGGCGGGGTATCCCGAATTGTATGCAACACCTTCATGTCTCGGATATTGTGGATGTACAAAGATTCTTCCAAACATACTACTAATCTCTGTAAACAAAATAATGAGTTTTCGTTTTATGATTTTTCACTTAACACAATGAATTTTATTAAACGTACATAGATATAACAGATTGATAAGAATTATTTGATCAACTAAGAAGTACTTACTGCTCTATTCAGTTTCACAGCCAAAATTGTATTGGAATAACTATAGTTGCATATTTCAGTTCCTTTTCTAAAGTGGCAAACTTTGAGTTTGCGGGGGGAAGATAGGCTAACCATGGCAATGAGACTGCTGTTGAACAGCCTTTCGACAATGAACACATCCTCCGCTTCTAAAATAACTCAAAAATGTCAAAATTTCATCAACAAAAACATACATTGTTTTTTTTTTTTAGTAATATTGAAGCAGGGTTTTACCATTTTCATATATTTTCACAATCTGATCAACTGTGTTTATGGTAAATATTCGGAATCCAGTCTTCGAGCCTACTCCTAAAGATCTGCAATCATAAATAGATTTTAGAAATATTAAGTCTTTCAAATGGTGAAATCAATTATTAATCAGAGGATGAAAAGGATGAAAGTAAATTCATACCTGAAGTTTTCCCTTCATACCTGAAATTTCTTACTTAGAAGAAGGCTAATATAATTTAAATATAATATACATAATATAATATATATAATAATATATAATATTATACATGTTAATATACATTTGTGAATAGCCTTAGGCCTTATGTTGTTTACCATTTAGAGTACATAAGGGTTAGAGATTTGGTGGGATATAATAAATCTTCTTCAGAAAAGTACACTGTTAGCCTACAATATTTACAAATAAACTTTATGAACTAAAAAATAATTAAAATTTTACTCAAGATTACGTTTAGCATGCTTTACTCCAAAACTTGATATTTGAATCAACAGTCTATACATATTAGTCACGATATTTCATAAAAGTTTGTTTGAAATAAATATCTATGTGCAACAACATAAAAAAAGAAACATTACAAACAAACTGATATTCGATAAATAATGCAATAGTTATAATTGTGGAATACTATTATTTTTATATTTTTGAATCAAAAGATTTTGCGTTTAGAAGAGGAAAAATATTACGCATATTTGTTTACTTTTTAAATTAGAGATGCTACGCAAACTGAATATAATTGAAAAAAAAAATGAAATTTTGAACTTAATTTCTTTATCTAGTAAGATATGAAAACACGTAGTCAATATCGTATTCTTTTTATCTTTTTTTTTTTGAGCAACAGAAATACAATAGAATGAAATACTGAAGAAAAAATCACATTCAGTAAATGTTGTAATCTACAAATGACGTTATAGGGTCATCAACATTTTTACTCCAAAATACAGCTAATCAAAATCTTGTTTGAATCACGCAAATCTCTACAGAAAATCTATAAAACTGTAAACTACAAAGCAGCCAGTAAACTGACTCCAAGTAGAAAAAAAATTTGAAAACATTTCTAAGATAAATAAAAAATGGAAAAAGTGGATCAGTCCTTGAAAGAAAGAGTTGTCAGTGAAATTCCTTGAACGGTCTGATCAACTCTCGGATGGATAGTCAGTTTTTGATTGGCTGTTGGCGTCAAGGTGACAAAGTGGAGAGACTGTCACGTTCATTTTTCATATCATGGAGAACATGCGAGGTTGAAAAAATATACTCTCAGAAGACAATAAAAAATAAAGAAACAGAAGGTGTGGAAGAGAGGGAGAGAGAATAAGCATCAAGAACGACAACAAGAAACAAGAAGGACGATCATTGTGAGACAGCTGATCGACGTAAACACTGCGTTAGTTTCGATTACAGCTTAACGTTTGTTCTTGATACGCAATTAATTAGTGAAAGAGGGAGGCCAAATATGACGCAGAAAATGAAAACACGAGAGACCAGTTGCGCGAGAAGAAACGCGCAAGCACGGGATGACGCCATGCGTGGAAAAAAATTACATTTCCGTTTACGCGGGTGACATAAATGGTTAAATGACCCCAGATAAGAAGCGCCAAAAAAGGGAGGATGACAAAATAATTAAAAACTGTGCCCTGCCTTCGAGGAAGGTCGCGCCTTCACTTACGTGCAATCTTGATTGAAGTTAACAAAGAAAACACCACTCGGAGGATCAGTAGTTGGATTTGCGAGGTTCATGAGGCTGGATATGCCGTACTTGAGTCCTTGTGTCAACACATCCACGTTGAAAGTGAAATTTTGCATAAATTGCACGGTAACGACTATGTACGAGGACTTGCTTGTGTTTATCTCGCTCGGACGCCTTTTTCAGAATAATTGCAAATGCCCACTGACACTGATCAACTTCGTTTCGGACCGTTATTCCATATTGAACTGAACAGCTGACAAACGCGAGACTGAAGCTGAACGGCTGAAGCTGAACCAAGCTGAACTGAACTGAGGAACAAGAATTGTGGAACATCAGACCGTTCCATTCCCCCATTCCGTCACCATGGCAACGGATTTAAACACATTAAACACATCACGCAACGAAAATACATACAACATTTGAGTTCGACGTCCATCCATGGTTCGACGCTTCAATTATATTACGCTTTACGAAGTAATAGGAGTCATGGGAGTAATTATTGCAAGTGTACATAATTGGCGTAATATATGTTACATAATAACATAATAATAAATTATTTATCCTTTGTTACTCATATATGGGATAAATGACGAGGATAAGTTCTAAACGCAGTTTTATTCAATTATATTTATTTTAAGAATGTTGGGCCCAGGAACAAAAGAAACCCAAGAAACTGATTAGAAGATTTGAATCAGCCTAAGGCTTTCGAAAATCTGCATTCTTAAATATTTAATAGAAATTTTATATAAAAAAGTTAGAAAGGTAGTTTTTTTTAAAGATTTATTTACTTTGTAAACACAAATTTTATTGATTGGTTTTTTATATTTCTTGAAGTCAGAATCTATGTTGAATCTGATTTTCCAGTACACTAATGTTATACAAAAATGTGTATAAAGAGTCTAGGATCTTTTAAATATTCGGTAGAGTTTTGTGGTAAAAATTATCTAAATTTTTGGGACAGATTAAAACATCATTAAAAAAATTCAATTCAATTATAAAAAGCAATCGTTCAATCGTTTATTATTGAGAGGGGAATTAAAGAGAGTTCAAATTAATTTCAAAATTCTCTGTTACAGTAAAAATAAATAAAAACACATAACTCTTTGATAGGTTCGATTGAATCAAAGTTCTGACAAAATTTATTGATTCCGCTACTGTAAAGTATTAAAGAATGAAGGTTACACTTTCTTTTTCACTTGAGTAACAATCTCCAGGTAACAAAGTACAAGGTTGCTAAATTGAACGCTCTCTTAACTCATTTAAAACTAATTTGAATTTGCTAATTCACTGAATTTTATTATAAATTATAAAAATAAAAAATGCCATTTTTTCTGACATTTGGAGAATCGATATTTTATTAATAATAATGTTATAAATAAGTAGATGAAAGGTCGTTTTAAAACCAGTCGTCAGGTTTAACGAAATATTTTGTATTTTCTTTGGCAAGGATTATAAGTAGATTTTGATAATTCCAAAATATTGAATTTTGAAGTCAGATTTTGAATTCTTTGTTTTATGCAAAAAGTATCGATATTAAATGTTTTTTCGCTCTGTACGCAGTCTTATATTTGAAAAAAGATTAGCGCTACAGAGCGAACAAATATTTATCTATAATTTTCGTTGAGTAAAATGGAGAATTGAATTTTAGTACAATATTATAGTTACAAATATATCCTAATAATGAAAATTTTTCATAGATTCATCACTTGCATGTCATTAGTTTTCTAGACATAAATACGTTTTATTCTTTATCAACTGGACAGGAGCCAGACATTCTAGCCAATCTTCTATATGCTAGTCCAGTACATAAAGCAAAGTAAAGTCAAATTAAAGCCCTAATCCCTCTAGAGTCATTTAAAAAGTGGTATTCCTGTTTCTCATCCTTTTCAAACGATTAAATTTATAAAATTTGAAATTAGAACCCCAATCACGTAAGTTATTATATATCCATCTCTGTAATTAAACCCCTGATCTCTCATTTTTAAATGTACTTTGAAGATTATTTAATTTCTGTTGTAACCAAAGACAAAGACATTGTCTTTGCCAAAGAAACATTGATTATTGAGTCTGGTTTTCTAGGGAATTCAGTGCTTGCCAGCCTGTTTAAAGAGGGGAGAGATTTGATAGAACAGTGGCTGGTGGAGAGCAGGAGAGACGAAGAGACCAGCTGGGCTTGACGTTTGCCACGAGCTTTGCTTTGCCTTGCTCACTTGCTGCTTGAGAAATTCAGAATTAGTTTCACACACAGTGCCACTGAGTGCCACAGTGTCTGACAACTCGTCGAGGTGTTCATGAACTACAATTTGCGATCAGAGGCAACGTGAAAGGATAAAATATGGTCAGTTGCTCTACATTTTTTATTTTTCGCTTCCTCGGTCATGGCAAACATATTTTGTTACGAGAGTCAAGAAATAATTATTCTTCTTTAGAAAACTAAATCTTATAGACTCCTTTGTTCCTGCAGTAGACTCTGAAAGAACTGAACTCGGAATCCTTCAACTTTTCCCCTTCTGAATTTCAAAAATTGGTATAATCTATAACAAGAACATTAAATCAAAATACAAACGTTGCTTTCAACAATAATATATTTAAATATTAAAAGTTTCAATCCTAGTGAAGGAGTCTACACAAGTTGGAAGAGAAAGCTAGATTATCTGAGAAAAAAAATTACTTTTGATTAATTTTTAATTTAATTTAAATTTTAATTTAAGTTTAAAAATAAACAATTCAAATTTCAATTTACCAAATTGAAATTGTGTTTTTATATCAATTTTAGAATAAAAAGAAGATTCTAAACTTATTTTTCAAAAAATAAGAGATGTTAGAGAATAAGAAAGTTAGAGAGAGCTCAGAATAGACATTTGATAATCAATATAGAAAGAAATTATTCATAGAAGTGATACCTATATAGGTCTAACTTTTACTTTTAACCTTATCCATTGTTTTAATTATAAATTTGTATATTTTTAATATGTAGGCAAAATGAAGAGAGGCGGCTTTCATCGGACTGACTCTCTTGAGGTGAATTCCTTTGATAGTTATATATTAATCTGAGTGTGCCAATCAAAGAGTCGCCTCTTGTTAGTCTAAATTAAGTTAACTTCAAAAATGGATGGATCCTTTCTGCATCAATTTATCACGGCGCCTGTAAAAAACGTGCTCCAGATTCAGCGAATCAAACAGTAAGAATTGTCTTTGACTGATTTAAAATTTCATGATTCTACAAATTATGGAAATTGTAACAATATCTCAGTTAACTGCATGATTGTTTTTTACAAATTAATGTCACGTTCATTAGTGTCTCGTTATCTTTAATATTACAAAATAGCTAGTGCATGCGCGTATAAAACGTTTCTTTAAGTGAATCATTTGAGATTCATATTCAGATATGTTTCTCAAAAACTGTCAATTGAATAAATTAAAAAAATGAATGTGTAATATTATAAATTAATCACATTGAAAGTGAAGAATAAAGGGAACATTGTGATGAGTTATACAGTTTCAAGTACATTTCATTGATAACATAGATATAAAACAAGTTAACTCGATTCGTAACTCTATCCTATAGTTATTGACCACTTTATATTCTAATAATACGACGTATTGATTTTATTGTCTTAAAATCTAAAATCTAGGCATTGAAGATGCCTTATAAATTTAGAATAAAGTCTACCAAATATAAATTTGTGAAAACAATCCTGTAGACTCGAAATTAATCTTTTCTCATAGGTGATGAATTTGTGATTTTCAAATATATACAGAATTAAGGGCATATGGTAATTACATAAGAATAAATTTGGTTTCCTCAAATTTACCCTAGCAAAAAATATTTATTATTGAGAGCGTAAAGTTTGGAAAATTAAATTTACTTTCATGGTAATTCCAACACTTCCTTGCCCTTAACTTTGGCAAAATTTTCTTCACGACTTAAAGGATTAAATATCCCCTTTTCCAATTCTCCTTAATGAAATTGAATTTTATACTCAATAATTCAATACAGAGAGTAACTATCAAATAAATTGCTAATTTAATAAAAGAGCTTCTATATTCGAGGAAAAAGTTTTCCTTTTCCAATTTCCCTTAATATAATTGATTTTCTCTTTACGCAGTAATTTCATTTGTTAGAAAAAATTGTTACTTCAAAATTAAATAAATGCATGCAGCTTTAGAATAAAAATTGTATTTTTTAAATATAGTTATCTCACAATCCTTTGAATGATTTTAAGAAATACGTATGCATGCTATTGGGAAATTGAATAGATGTGGACAGGACAACCTGAATGCCTTAGTAGAAGAGTAATATTTTTTACTGTGACAGTACGTATTTGGATTCATGGATGTACATTATCTGGAATGATTTCAAAAATGGAATAGTTTTCATCTACGAATGCTTTTAGCAAAAGCAAGTACGTATTTCCTATCGAATGACCACTGGTTAATGGATTATGAAATTGATACGATGCAAATCGAGACAAGCACGTGTTAAGATTGTGTTACTCGCTTTTTCTTACTCATAACTTGTAGATATGATTGTGATTATTTCTTTTGAGTTTCTAGCTACTCCTTGCATTTATCAGAATTTTATATTTCATCTAAAGTTCAAATTAATTATTATTCTTAAAAAATTTCAGATCTCGTTTTTTCATTTAAAATTTATTCTTTTTTAAAAATCAGAAGTGTTTAATTTTTAAAACCAAATTGGAAACTGACCAGTTGTTCAAATAAAGTATAGAATTAATTAAAAGTTAAGAAAAGATACAAATACTGATTTTACTAACTTATCTATAGATTTTAGAAGCTTCCTGTCCTATGTAAGGAAAGTCATGCAATTCTTTATATAATATAATCTGCACATCACAGCTTCGAATTATTACGCAATCTTAATTTACTTACAAGCTTCTTACTTTGTATGCGGAAATCTTAATTTATGTTCTTTTTTTGAATTCAATATATCATGAAAGATGAATATGATTTTTTTTTGCGGAGAGATATAATTTATTTGCATTTTATTATTTATTTCTTGATATTTTTTACTGGCATTGCTCTTAGAACTGAATCACGCAGAGACTAGTTGAGTAAAATTGTAGATATTAAAGAATCAGGAGCGCTTCATCCTATAATTTTCATTTCCTTTCCACTTATTCATCACCACAGCACGTACAAACGTCCGATTAATAAATGTATTCGTATATAGCTAGTAACTACTGAATTTATAAGTTAATAAATTTTCCAGAAAATTATTTTTATTTTGATTAAAAATTATTTTATTTTCATTGAGCTTTCAGTTTAATTTTAATATTTGGTTTATCACGAGACTGCTAGGCAGGTCTTTAGTTCATTGTACAGATTAATCGCGTAGATTACAGCGGTAATTGAACTAAAGAACAATTTATCTTCAATAAAGAGGAATTTTAATTGCAAGAGAGGCTAACACATTTTTAATTGAATTATTTTTATTTCCCTCAAGTTATCAATTTGTAATTCTGTAGAGTTGATAAAAAAAATTATTAAATGTATTTAATTATCGATTGGATGAAATTAAGGGCCAAATGCTTAAGGGTGTTGGATCCAAGTTCTAACTTAAAAATTCGATTTCCTCATTTTACTCAACAAATATCATAATTAGACACTTTTTCTCTCTATATCGCTACTCAAATTTTGAATAGAAATATGCATACAGACCAAAAACCCTATAATTTTAATACTTTTTCTTTTTTGTAAAATGAAAAATTGGAATTTTGATGTTATATTTCGAATTCTACATTTTATGAAAAAACTATTAAAAGTATGCATTTTATCGTTCTATAGCCACACTTCTATTTTTAAAAAGAGTATGTTTACAGAGCGAAAAAATTTCTAGTTATACTATCTGTTGAGTAACATGAGGAAATGTAATTTTGAAGTTGAAATTTGGATCTAACACCCTTAACTCTTCTAGAGTAAACTTTAGATTTTAAATTGAGGTTTCTGAGATTTCTTCTAAATCATGCTCGCGAAACAATTCATTGCTTCATTGAATTTTTTAATTAAAAATTTTTATTTATTTTATTTTATTTTAAAAGTTTATTCCTTCAGGATAATAGTCTTTGTATGCAATTGTATCCTAATAAATTTGATTAAAGATACAAAGTCTAATTTTCTTTTTAGTATAAAATGGATGAATCCAAAGGCGTGTTCGCACGAAGCTTACACTCCTACCTTTGTGGAGCACATGGCAAACGTAATTACCCATGGAATATGGATCATACCTTCATTGATGGCAGCATTGGAGTTGTTACAACGTTCTATGTCGTGGACACAATTTGTTTCCGCTACTATTTATGGAACCTCATTGCTTCTTGTCTTCACTGTGTCGACCTTCTTTCATTGCGTACATTACCACAAGCATAACGGGTAAGTTCCTTTATCGTCAGGAGATTTTCTGCAAAAAGAAAAATGATAAAAGTATTAGCAGAAATTCACCCGGCGTTCCCCGAAATTTTAGGAGTTTTTAAATTATTTTAAGGGCGTTGGACCCAAGTGTTAAGCTAAAAATTCCATTCTCCATTTTACTCAACGAAAATTATAGATAAATATTTTTTAGATCTGTAACACTAATTTTTTTTCAAATATAAGACTGCGTACAGAGTGTACTTAAAAAATATTTGAATTAGATATTTTCTCGCTCTGTACGCATAATTCTAGTTAAAAATTGATTAATTCTACAGAAGGAAAAAATTCCAAATTTAATATTTGTTGAGTAACATGAAGAAATCGAATTTTTAGATTAGAACTTGGCCCAAAAACACCCTTAAGGTATACATTTCGAGGAATTTCAAGAGAGTTTAAGGATTTCTAAGAGATTTCAAGACATTTTAAGTGACTAAGAAATTTTAATGAATTTTAAGAGACTTATGAAAGAGTTAAAGGATTTTAAATAATTTCAGGGGATTTTAAGGGATTTCAAAATATTTAAAACGTTTTCAAAATAGTTTAAGGAATTACTTGAGATCCTAAAGATTTTTACAATTTTTTTAAGGATTTCAAAAGAATTAAAAGGATTTAACAGAATTAAAAAAATTTCTAGTTATTTGAAATATTTTTAAAAGGATTTACAAAATTAGATTAGAAAAAAAAAAAATGAAAAAAAATTACAAGCACTTGGTTTCAATAGGTTCAAATATGTGTGGACGCCTATTGTGGATACATATATGGGCATATCCACGAAAAGTGTCATTTTCTCTCAAAAAAAATGAGCGCGCCTACGGCGCGCGGGGGGTCGAATATAGTTCGATCGTCGCGCTTCGCGCTCCGATATATATACACGTCGCGCTTCGCGCGCTTGTGCCCTTAGTGAAGCTTGCGCTTTACAGGACGCTTAAAGATATGTTTTTTTTTTTTAATTTAATTAAATTACATAATTTATATTTTTAT
>CAJFCO010018461.1:0-10220 GCA_904066015.1 Synergus gifuensis
TAAGTAAATTAGTTAAATTTTGCATTCAAAGCTGTAATTTAATTTAATTTAATTAAATTTTAAAAAATATACATATAAAAATATAAATTACAAATATAAAAAAATAAATTAAAATTAAAAAATATAAATTATATATACAAAATATATAATTTAATTAAATTTAAAAAAAAACATATAGGTTCAAGCGTCCTGTAAAATGCAAGCTTCATGAAGGGCACAAAAGCGCGCGAAGCGCGCAACACGGAGCGCGAAGCGCGCGATGAGAATGTGCCCGCGAGGCAATCAGATTTTTTCTTTGTATTTTGCGGGAATTAAAGTTGTCGTGAAAAAGTTGCAAATATTTTGAATATTTTTCCTACTGAGAAAAATATTTTTATAAAATATAAAAATTATTAATCATAATGTTTCTGCAAAATTATATTAAAATTTACATTCATTTGGTATTTATTATTATGTTCCTACTGATCAGGTAATATTGAACTTTTTACGTATTTCAAATTGAAATTTGAGCCCTTGTACAATGCGGAGAAATAATTGTACAATTTTTTAAAAATAATTCTATCTATTTTAATAAATCTATCTATAGAAATCTACTTTTAAAATTAGTACAAGAAATTTAAAAAATGTTCATTATTCGAAAGGTATTGATATTTTTATAAAACATTAAGATCTGACGTTCTTTGCAATGTTAAACAAAGTAACTTCGTCCTGGGCTCATTTTGATAGCTTTTAATTTAGTCAAAAGAAAAAAACTTCTGTCTGGCAGTGTAATAAATCAATAAATTATTATAAAATGTATTAAGATTTTTGAGTTATTGTCAATTATTGTTTCCAAAATTATACGAAAATTAAAAAATTATGCAAAGATTTCAAAATTATGCGTTTTTATGCGATGACGAATATTTTTTATTTAATTTAGAAACTTCATAAATCGTAAAGATTTCGAGTAATATTCAATATTCAAAGATATTATGCGATTATGCGCTTCGCATAAAATAGGGATCTCTACTTGGGTCCAACGCCCTTAATAAGGTTTTTATTTCTCAAGATTTTTTAAGTAAAAGAAATATACTAATTTAAATATTCACTTGTGTCTATCATTTGTGCGAAAATTTCAATGCTTTCGAATGGTTGGGAGTTTCCAGCATCCTTAGTTTTTTCTTCTAAACATTCTTTGGCGAATTTCATGCTGGAGTTGGAATTCATCGAAGAAAACATGAATTCGAGTATGGAGGTTCCGGTGTCTTCACTTTTACGGGGCTGAATTGTTAGCCTGAGCCCTTTGATTTCTACATAACTAGGATCGGTTAGTAAGGATAACCATGGAATGCTGATCGACATTTCTTCGACAAACCCGTCGATAAACTGTACAGGAAGTTGATACTGCTCCCCCATTTCGTTGAGAGCCTGTAAGCAATAAAAAAAAAGAAAATTAAATTAATATAGTTTAGGGATATA
This sequence comes from Synergus gifuensis, assembly GCA_904066015.1. Taxonomy (NCBI): domain Eukaryota; kingdom Metazoa; phylum Arthropoda; class Insecta; order Hymenoptera; family Cynipidae; genus Synergus; species Synergus gifuensis. The sequence goes on from CAJFCO010018461.1 coordinate 1,459, forward strand.
ATTAAATCTTATTTTATGATATTTTCAGAAATCTTCTATTCTATAATATCACTTACTTGCCACTGTGGGGTGAATTACAGCCCAGGCTTTTTATTTCTTAATTTTAAGTATTTTAAAAATTAAATTAAATTTAAATTAAAATTTTAAAAATTAAATTAAATTTAAATTTTAATTTTAAAAATTAACTATTTTTATTACAGTTTTTATGGCAGGGGTGGCCGACACCCCGGTGTGGCAAGCGTGTTACTCCGCGGAGGTGTGGCAAGCAAGGGACATATTCTATATATTTCATACATATTATTTAATATATATTTAATATATATTAATATATATTAAGATATATAATCAGTGGCGGATCCAGGGGGGGGTTCCGGGTGTCCTGACCCCCCCCCCCCCGAAATATCTGACATCGTAAAAAATTTGGAACGTGTTTCATGAATTCTGAAAGGTTTATCTTGACTTTGAAATTCGGACCCCCCCAAAAAAATATTTTCTGGATCCGCCCCTGTATATAATATATTCTATATTTAATATTCTATAATTATTAGTTTTAAATTGACAAAAATTGTCAAGTTATTTTTTTTTTTATTTACGATTGTCTCGAATTTGGAGATTTTTAATTTTAATATGTTTCCGGATTGAATATCAATTTACAATATTGTCTTAAATTCGCTACCGAAATTTGAATATTTTTATTAAGCTTTGGATTAACCAAAAATACCGAAAATATAAATACTGAATTAAATATGCCCGAATTTTAACATTTCCAATATCAAAATTTACTGAATTGTACAATTTCAAAACTTTATAATTAAGGCCATGCAGGACTTACCCGATCCCTACCTTACCGACACTTTTTTCTCTGCAATGCTACGTCTACATTTATTGAGATATTAAATTAAAAATTTCTAAAATTTCAGCTAAAGCAATAAGGTACGTTTATCTGGTCCTAAATATTGACATTTATAAAAAAAAAAATTTTGTCAAAAAGTTTTTTTTTTATTTTTACAAAAATTTAAGACCAGATAAACATACATTAGCATATTTTCTTTAATTTTATAAATTTTAAATTTTATATTTCAATAAATGTACAAGTAAGGTTGCAGAGAAAAAAATGTCGGTAAGGTAGGAATCGGGTGTCTTACATGGCCTTAAGGAATTTTACAAATAAGGAATTCTTCAATTTACGAAATTTATATTTGACAAAAATATATTTTAATTTAAATAATTAGAGAAATAATTTGGTAAAATAATTATTAAATATTTTAAATAATTATGTGAATTATTATTGTATGAACGCGATTTGCTAGAATACTTCAAGAAAGGATTTAAGCATTTAATAAATATTTTACTAATTATTTAAATTAATTCAAAAATCATGGTGTGCTTGAACTAACTTTAAATCTCGCATACATTGTTGTTCCAAACCTGATTGACTTTTGAATGACTTGAAGTTTTATGTAAAAATAAGGCAAAAAAAATAATTTCGCGCCTGTTGGCTTGCCTTCGTCCCTTAAAATTTCACGAAAATCTTCGAAATTCCTTAAAATTCCTTAAAACTTCTTAAGATTTCTAGAAACCACTTGAAAATCCTTAAAACTTAACAAAAACCTGCAAAATTCCTAGAAACCTCATGAAGTTTCTTAACATTTAAAATCTCTTAATATCATTAGAAATTTCATCAAATCACATGAAATCCTTAAAAATTTTACAAAATCTTTTAAAAACGTACTTTAATACTTTAATTTTATAATAGAAATTTTCAATTTGATATTGTTTAAAATTTGTGAAAATCTCTTAAAATTCCCAGAAACATCTTGAAATTCTTTAAAATTCTATAATAACAATTAAAATACATCTATATCCTTTAAAATACATTAAGAGTATTAAAAATCTCATTAAATTCCATAAAATCTTTTAAAAATCAGAAAAATCAATCAAAATTCCTTAAGGGTGTTGAAGCCAAGTTCTAATCTAAAAATTCGATTTCTTCATTTTACTCAACAAATATTAAATTTAGAATTTTTTCCTCTCTGTAAATTAATCAATTTTTAACTAGAATTATGCGTACAGAGCGAGAAAAAATCTAATTCAAATATTTTTTAAGTAAAATGAAAATATTCAATTTTGAAGTTATATTTTTAATTCTACGTTTTATGCAAAAAGTATCGAAACTAAATATTTTTTCACTCTGTTCGCAGTCTTATTTTTGAAAGAGATTAGCGCTACAGAGCGAGAAAATATTTATCTAAAAGTTTCGTTGAGTAAAATGGAGAATGGAATTTTGAGCTTCACACTTGGGTTCTAACGCCCTTAAAATTATTAGAAATCTCATGAAATTCCACAAAATCTTTTAAAAATCACAATAAATCTCTTGAGTTCTCTTAAATTCCTCGAAATTTCAGGAAAACATTTTAATTTCTAGTTCTTAAAAATTTTTTTAATTTTATGAATTTCTTTAAAATTCCACGAAATATCCTAAAATTCCTGAAAATGCTGCGAAATCTTTTAAAAATCCTAAAAAATCCTTTTAAAATAATAAATGATAAATTTAAAACAATAAATTTGGAAGTAACCATCGCAGAGAAAAACATGTCGGTAAGGTAGGTATCTGATAAGTAATAAATGGCCTTAAGGGTATTGTATCCAGAAAAAAGTCTACATAAAAAAATTCGATTCCTTTAATTTACATAATTAATTAATACTGTAAACAAAATGTTTTCTCTCTGTGGTAATACTTACTTTTCAAATAGTTTTCATCCCTTTTTTTTATAAAACGAAAAGATTTAATTTTGGATTTATATTTCGAATTCTACGTTTTATAAAAAAAGTATCCCAATTAAGTATTTTTTCGCTCCATAGTCACACGTGTATTTTCAAAACGAATATGTCTATAGAGCGAAAATATATCTAGTTATAATATTTGTTGAGTAAAACTGAGAGACAGTGGCGTAGCAACCCCGGGGGGGGTTATATTCATTCCCCCCCCACTCAAAAAAATTGATAGTGATTTTTTTATTCTCATCGAATTAAATATTATCTCTAAATATGTGTGTGTGTGTGTGTGTGTGTGTGTGTGTGTGTGTGTGTGTGTGTGTGTGTGTGTGTGTGTGTGTGATGAATTTTTGTCATTTGAGTTTGCCCCCGCATGAAAAATTCTGTTGCTACGCCCGTGCTGCGAGATATAATTTCGAGATTAGAATTTGGATACAAAACACCTTTTTTGTACCTGAATTTACTCATAATTCTTGTCATCCTAACAATGGGTTGTAAGCCATCTTGTGTTTCTTACTATTTCTTTTATAATTAAAAGAAAGCCGTTCTTCAATTTAATTTCGTATAGCCTGAACAGGAAAATCAGAGCCGTAACGAGGGTGGGGCGACCGGGGCAACTGCCCGGGGCGCAAGCTTCGGGGGGCGCAGATCAAGCAAACAAATTTAAAAATTTTTTCAGAAATTCTTTAAGTATGACGATAAATTTAAGATAAATTTCGATCTCTTTAGAAATAGTAAATACGTAAAAATTAATATTCTTCGAGAAATCACAACTTTTTTCAATTCGCAAAATTCCTTGAATATGATGATGTGATAGAAGAATTTGCAAGCGTGAACGCAAGGAGACAGAAGTTGTTACTGTAATTTTAGGAATCAGTCGTACTTATAAATTAGATATAATTCTTACATATTATTGTAAATTTTATAAAACTAGCAATTATGATCCGCGCGCTCTGCGCGCGATTACCCAAGTGCGAAATCACAAACGGCCAAACGTTGGCACAGTACTGGCAACGATACTGCCGAGATTCGGCCGCCAGCACTGCGCCGACACCAAAATGATATCTACGGCGTTCCATAGGCAGCCAGTACTGGCCGCCATCACTTGGCCATGACTGGCTGCCATTATCCCAAGTGCGAAATCACAAACGGCTAAACGTTGGCACAGTTCTGGCAACGATACTGCCGAGATTCGGCCGCCAGCACTGCGCCGACACCAAAATGATATCTACGGGCTTCAATCGGCGGCCAAGACTTGGCCGCCTTCAGTTGCCCATCACTTGCCCGTCATTGGCTCATTACACTTAGAAGTTACAATACAAAACTAAAAATAAAATGTTATTAATTAAGAACATGATTTGTACGTAGATGTATTATGCATATACTTATAAATAATCGATATTTGTAAATTTGAACGCTTTTATAACAAATAAAATTTTGCACGCAACGCGGAGGGGAATCGAACGCACGACCTACGGGACGCGAGTCCAGCTACCTAACCATTACCCTAAGCTCTCGAGATGGTGGTCTTACATTTTTTCAAGGGTATACTCATTCACACACAAAGATTAAATTTTTTCGAGATAATTTAATTAAAAAACGCATTTGAGTTAACAATAAATAAAATATGTTCCTATTTTTAATCTTCACTTTTACAGAAAGTAAAAGTATTGATGAAAAGTATATTGTAGTAATGATTGGTATAACAGGACCAGCAAAAAATTCTTTTTCATAAAATACTTTTAATTAAATAATTTAAAATACTATTTAGTCGTTTAAAGTTTCTACAAAATCCTTAAAAATATGTTTCAATCAAATGAAAACTTTAAAATGCCTCGAAATTCTTTAAAATCCTTTAAGTCTTTTTAAATAACTTAGAATCTCTTGAAATTTATTAATCATTCTAAATGTTTTGAAATTGTTTATAAAATTTAAAAATCTCTCGTTTGAAATTCCCTAAAGTCATTTAAAATCTTCTAAAGTCTTTTATAGTATCTATGAAATTCCTAAAATCCTTTGAACTTCTTTAAAGTACCATTAAAGTGCTATAGCTGGGCCGGAATCTGGCATTTTGACTTCCAATATGGTTTGCCGGAGTTATTTCGACTTTCGACCCAATAAAGTGCCATCATTGGGAATCTTGCATTTTGACTTCCAATACGGTTTGCCGTAGTAATGCCGCCTTTCTTCCCGGTAATAGGCCATTGCTCGGCCAAGCATCGGCAGAAGCTTGGCAAATTTGAAATGCCAGTACTGGGACAACACTGGACTGATTTGATTGCTGTTATTGGTCCAGTAACATTGGCCGACACTTGGCTGCCAAAACTGGTCCAGTATTAAGCCGTGTTTTCAGTACCGGCAATTCGCACTTGGATATTGTAGTTTCTCGTTTTTGCATATATTTTGCTAGTAGAAAAAATAATTGAGAATTTTTAATTATTGAAATATAAAATCTTGTAATTCTTTATCTAATTTCAGGAATCTTCATGAGTTTTATAAAATTCCTTAAAATTCCTTTATTATATAATAAAATTCAAAATTCCTTCAAAATTTGGTGAAATTCCTTTAAATTTCGTAAATTGATTTGATATTTCTTAGAATTACTTAAAATTACTCAAAATCCCATAAAGTCTCATTAAATCTCTCAACATTTCTGAAAATCCACTAAAATTTTGTAAAATCTATTGGATCCATTCAAAGTCTTTAAAATTACTTAATATCCCATAAAACATCGTAAAATCTCTTAGAATTACTTAAAATTCCCGTAAAATATCTTAAAATCCCTTTAACATCCTTTAAAATTTGGTGAAATTCCTTAAATTTATTTAAAATTACTCAAAATCTCATAAAGTCTCATTAAATCGTCTCGTAGAAATGAGCTTCTCGTTAAATCGATCGAACCGAACAATAATTTTAAAAAAATGTTAATGTAATAATTTAATGAATGAAACAATATTATATTTTAAAACAGATATATTTTTTAAATTTTTATTAATTTTTAATGACAATAATTCAATACGAAATACATTTTTAATGCCTATTTTTATTTTTAGTTGGATGAATATTTCTGGATAAAATAGAATTGGGAAAAAAATTTCATTCATTTGAATGTTTAAAACTTTTGGCAGATAGAAAAAATGAAATTGATTTAAAAGGATAACCTGGTTATAAGATCCAAATTCTCCTCTGGAACTTTTTCTCCCTTGTCATTATCGTTCTTTCTATTCCTACTAATCGATAAATCGAGGGCCCGGATCGAATAAGGGTGCATAAACTTTTCTCGAAGTCCCCTAGAGGCTTCGAAAAAAATTTTGGAATTTTAATTTTTGAAGGGTATATCAATATGTAGAATTTTATTGCGCATCCTTTTTCTTATATAAAATAAAAAGTTGTAGCTATTTTAGTTTTCAAATTAAAGCCAAAAAACTGATTTTTTTGGAAGAATCGATTTTAATCCGCGTATCTCTTTAGCTCGTGCTCAGTCCGTCAGTTTTTGGAATTTTTAAATGAAATTTTCAGCGAATATGCTTTAAGATGTCCTTCGATTGATAGAGCAATAGGAATTCAAAAAAATTTTTTTTTTTAATTGTTATTAATTTATTTCTCATGCTCGGCGTGAATCGAGTTTTGTAACTTCAAGCATTTCGTTTATCGAGGGAATTTTGAGCAGGCAAAAACTTCTCGCGACAAAAATGCGGAGTAAACTATAATAAAGTTTTTTGGAAAGTTTCAGATCAAAATATTCAATAGTTTAGGAGTAGTTATGATGTTAGTTTATCTCAGCGCTGGAGCTTTCGATTATACTATAGGATTGGCTGGGGCTAGCCGCCGTGATACGTTCTCGCGCTAGTGAGTTTTTGCTTACACACTCAGAAAAAAATTTGTTTAAATTAAACAAAAAAATTTGTTTGAAGTCAGATAATTGAACGAAATAAATTTCTTACTTCAATTAACAAAGCATTTATTTAAATTTAATAAATGAAGAATATTCACTTTATTGATTGAAATACATAATTTGTTTGGTATATATGTCAATATATGTTTGATTTGAATAAAAGATTTGTTTAATTTGAAACAAATAATATTTCGAAGTATATATGTTTATTTTAAACAAAGTATTTGTTTAATTCAAACAAAAAATATAATGTAAATAAACTTAATTTTAGAGATGTTAAAAAATGACAGTGTCAAAGACTTGTTTGCATTCAAATACACCCGATTCTTAACCATAAGTTATCAGCCTCCGTGGCGTAGTGGGTAGAGTGTCGAGTTTTAATTCTGCTCTTCCCGCGCGTCTTGCGTTCGAGTCCTGGTTCCGACGCGAATTTCGCAATATCGAAAAAGTCAATTTTTCATTAGTTATAGAGTATGTATTAGATAAATGAAACTATAATATAGATCGATTTCATTTTTTTTTTTTTTTTTGGAAAAAAATTATTCATTTATTTTTTTTTTTTCAACTATCAAACAAGAAACTTATTTAATTTAAACAAAAAATTTATTTAAATGAAACAGAATTTTATTCAATTGAAATAAATAAAAACAAATAAGAAATTTATTTGGATCAAACTACCATATGATTGACCCCATATCAAAGTGATAATTTGTTTGATTCAAACAAATTTTGTTTGATTTAAACAAACTTTTTTCTGAGTGCAATACAATAATAATAAGTCTAAGTTTTATTACTCATAGATTTTATTTATTTTTTTAATGAATTAAAGAAAAAGGAGTATAAAATTTAATCTTCATCAGGAGAAAGGACAGAATCATCGCTCGCTTTGCTGTTCATTATCGTCTCAAAGTATTCATTAAAAAATGCTTTTCCTTTTGGTGTAAGATACTTCAATATAAGCTTTTAACATCTTTCATTTTAGCTTCAGTTATATAAAAAGATGGAGGAGGATTCCTTTTACTTTTGGTTCAATTTTAAATTTAGTAGGATTTGTTTCTTTATAATTGTCGGAAACTTTAATGTGTCCGTTCGGTAAAGAATTAATAACATAAGCTTCGCTTATTTTCATGCCCTTAGGGTGTGGTACAGTCTTTTTAAATGACTTTTCATAATCTTGTAAAAGATTATGTGTACACTCTACGATAGTGAACGGAGGATCTCGAGAGTTTCTTATCAATTGAATGTACTCATCTACTGTTTCGATGCGTTCTAACTTTTTCTTTTTCTGTGAGTACAATTGACATTGAATGACCCCGAACAGGAAACACGTGCCAGATCTCAACAGCCAATTTTATGGAAAGTGTGACAAGATATGCAAATACTGTGTAATTCCTATTTTGTCCACCAGCTGCATAAAAAAAAAAGAATAATCTTTTTCTGATGAATTTTGTCGAATTCTTGTTCAACTATGCATGATTGAGGAAACTGCCAGTATTTGCCCCTATTTGCCCCTTAATTCTTATAGATGGAATTGTGAATGAATGAATTACATCAAATCTCGATTTTGAAAACTTAATAGATGAATTCACTTACGCAAAATACTTCAATCGTAATGTGAATTTCAGTTTTATCTTACCTCGAACTGACGTATGTACACGGAGAAAACTGGATATTATAAGAACTGAATATTAAAAATCTGGATATTATCACATAATATCTAGATATTATAGAGTAATATATCGACTTTTTAGAGATATTACGTTTTAACAACAGAAGATATTAATGTTCTAATAAATTAAGATATTAAAATTTTAAATCTGAGATATTATAGGATAATTGCATGATAAATTAAAAGCTCTTATAATCTGAGATATTAAAGTTTAATATCTCAGATATTACATTTTAATATCTTAGATATTATACATTTGCGCGCGCACGCACTGCGCGTGCAATCACGACACTCTTTTGTTTTATACTTTCGATCACTTTGGATGAAAGTTAATGATTGAAGCTTCGAATTTCGACGGATTCGATCATTGATCGCATTTAGTGTTTTTTATCTGTGAATTTTTATTGAACATATATATCCTGA
>CAJFCO010018461.1:29148-70789 GCA_904066015.1 Synergus gifuensis
ATTTGCTTCCTCATAGAGGAAGCAAATCATATTTGCTTACAGGAAGCAAAGTGCTCATTGAATGAGCACAAAAGTTGATACAACTTCATAGCTAGTTAATACTCTATAAAAGGGTATACCATAGGCCAATCCAATCGGTCAATTCAACACACACACACACACACACACACACACACACACACACACACACACACACACACACACACACACACACACACGTAAAAACATGTTTTTTGGGTTCAGGGGGTCCCAAAACATACGTGGACATTTGACAAAAACTGGGGGGTCAAATTTTACACAAATCTAATACCTTCTCTGATGAGAATGTGAAAAAGTTTCCATGAAACTTTATTTAAATATTTGTATTATTAATTAAATATTTGTATCACAAAAACTATTTAATTACAATTTTTTAAAATTATGTTTCAAAAAATGTTTTAATTCGCGAAAATTGAAATTTAGAAAATTATTGTTTACGAGGGAATCCTTTTATATTAAGGGTGTTGGAACCGAGTATTAAGCTCAAAATTCCATTCTCCATTTTACTCAACGAAAATTATAGATAAATATTTTCTCGCTCTGTAGCGATAATCTTTTTTCAAATACATATAAGACTGCATACAGAGCGAAAAAATATTTAATTTCGATAGTTTTTTCATAAAACGAAGAATTCAAAATCTAACTTCAAAATTCAATATTTTCACTTTACTTAAAAAATATTTGAATTAGATATTTTATCGCTCTGTACGCATAATTCTAGTAAAAAATTGATTGATTCTACAGAGGGAAAAAATTCCAAATTTAATATTTACTGAGTAAAATGAAGAAATCGAATTTTTAGATTAGAGCTTGGCTCCAACACTCTTAAGGGCATGTGATACTTTTCGACGGGTCAATCGAAGTTAGCAAGACGAAACTTTTTTTTAATTTTGCGAGATAAAAAGAGTCAATAACGGTCCGTTTTAATGTCCTCTATCATTTTCCAAAGTTTCAGGGCAAAATATATATTTTTGTTGATGAAAAGTTGGTTATTGGAAAATCATAATTCTGCATAGAGAACCTAACATCAAAGTGAAAAATGCATTACAAATTTTAGCAATTGAAAACTTTTTTTGATTATATAAGATAAAAGGAGTCAATATCAGTCCGTTTTAATGTTCTCTATCATTTTCCAAAGTTTCAAGGCAAAATATTTCATCTAAAATATTTCATCAAAATATTTCATCTAAATTTGAACTCTTAGAAACAAATAGAACGGAAGTTATGAATTTTTTAAGAAAAAAAGTTATTTCCCTTCCTATTTGTTATAACAAGTTGTTATTTCCCTTCCTATTTGCCATAACAAGAAGAAAAAAAATCATTCGTTAATTTTCAACTTATTAACCGATAAAAATTAGTCGAAATTCGACTGTTAGTTGTAAAATTGAAGAAAATAATGAATTTTCATTAAAAAGTGAAATTATTGATTGTTTATTGTAAAATGTACCCTCAAGTAGACATTCGAGCTGCGAATTATTTTTTTCCGGCCTCGAGAAAAAAACGGTATGGCATTTAGGAAAAAGCTTTTTCTTAATTGCAAAATGAATAACTCATAAACTATTGCACTTGGAAAATTCGCTTTTGCGTCGATTGTTGCACTGCTACAAGAATATGCTTGACCATGAGCGAGAAGTTTGCAGTTGCATTATTTATTAACTTATGGCAAATTACATGTTTTTGATTAACAATTTGATAACTTCTAAAGAAATAAAGTTAGAAGAACGAAACCTACATATTTTCGTAGGAAATTTCCCGCACTACAAATTTTCTTTAAAGCTTTTTTTCCAAAAGTGCACTGTATTGCGTCAATCCAAGCTTAAATGCAAAAAAACCCAATTTTTCAGCGATTTCCCCCTTCTTGGGGTGTAGCGTACAAAATTTTTTGTCTGAATTCGGTCTACAATGTTTCTGTTGCCCCAGAGAATATCTCTAATTTTTTTCATAGGTCCCGCTATATAAATATATTACAAGTATTTAAAATTCCATGAAATTCCGTAAAATCCCTTTATTCTTTGATGTCTCATAAAATTCCTTAAAATTCCACAACCTATTGCTATAACCCTTAAAATGACTAAAAATCCTTTGAAATCTTATGAAATTCCTTTAAATTTCGCAAAAGCAATTGATATTTCTTAAAATTACTTAAAATCATTCAAAATCCCATGAAGTCTCTTTATACCTCTCAAAATTACACAAAATTTCATGAAATTCCGTTAAATTATTTAAAATTCTTGAAAATTCAATATAATCTCACCAAATTCTTTAGAACTTCTGAGAATAAATGTCCATAAATGTCAAAATCCCATAAAATCTTTGATATTCCTTGTTGTTCCATAAAATTGCTTAAAATCCCACAACCTATCGTCATAAAAGAACTACTTAAAATCCTATGAAATCTTATGAAATTCCTTTAAATTTCGCAAAATCAATTAATATTTCTTAAAATTACTCAAAATTCCATGAAGTCTCATTATATCTTTTAAAAATTCTTAAAATTCTTCTAAAATTCTCTTAAAAATTCTTGAAAATTTTTGAAAATCCAATATAATCTCACACCAAATCCTTTAAAATTTCTGAAAATAAATGTCCTTAAAATTACTTAATATTTCGTAAAATATCTTAAAGTCGCTTAAAATTACTTAGAATTTCCCAAAATATAATCAAATCCTACAAAATTATTACTTAAAATCCAATGAATTCTCGTAAATGCCTTAAAATCCCTAAAGTCATTAAAATAACTTAATATATCCAATGAAATATCGTTCAATCTCTGAAAATTATTTAAAATTTCATGCAATTTTGTAAAATCCTTTAAAATTTCATAAAATTACTCGAAATATCTCTAAAATCTCAATAAATTTCGTAAAACCCTTTTAAATTCCTTAACAGCCCCAGATCCAGGGGGGAGCAAACCGGGCACTTGCCCCGGGCGGCAATTTCAGGGGGGCAAAATTCATATGTCTAAAAAAGGCAGTTTTTTGAAGTCATTACATAATCTCAAATTGTGGACGGAAAGGGCGCGAATGTCACTTTTTTTCCCCGGTTCGATCAAATCCTAGATCCGGTACTGTTCCTTAACATTTTTCAAGATTCCATGAAATCTCATTAAATCTCTTAAAATACCTTCAAATCTAATGAAATTTCGTAAAATGCTTAAAAACTTCCTAAAACTTTCTCAATGTATTTAAAATTCCACAAAATATATAGTCAAATCCCTTAAAATTATTATATAATCCCATAAAATTTCATAATTCTGATGGTAACTGATCTGTAAATGTACGAATACATATATTATTAAATATTAATATATTACAAAGTAATATAAAGAAATGTCTATTATAGTTCGAGCGTCGCGCTTCGCGCTCCGAAATGTATACACATCGCGATTCGTGTTGCGCGCTTCGCGCGCTTGTGTCCTTCGTGAAGCTTGCACTTTACAAGACGCTTGAACCTATATGTTTGTTTTTAAATTTAATTAAATTATATATTTTTACATACTCATCAGAGAAGGTATTAGATTTGTGTAAAATTTGACCCCCCTCAGTTTTTATCAAATGTCCACGTTTTGGGACCCCCTGAACCTGAAAAACATGTTTTTACCCCCCCCCCCTCTCTCTCACTGTGTAGATTTTTAGTTTGTGAACACGATAACTTTCGAAAGAATTGACCGATTGGATTGTCCTTTGGTATACTTTTTTAGTGTCCTAAAATGAAGGTCAACTTCGTTGGCCAGCCATTTTGGATAAAAATTCTAAAAGTTGGAGCATTTTGAAAAATTTTAAAACCACTTTTTCTTTTAATCTAAACATTCTAATGACGTATGTTCGTAGTACCCAAAAAGTCGAACAATTTCTCTTAATGACTTTTTTTGATAAAAAAAAATTGAAAGACATATTAACATTTTGAAAATCCAAAAAATGAAAGAAAACTTAAATTAGAAGCCAAACAACGCACGATATAAAAAAAAGTCTAAAGATAAAAAATGTTTCTTTTTGAACGCCCTATAGGATCGGAATAACAACTTTTTGAATTTCCTTAAAAAATCGAAAATTAAAATTTTGAGCCAAATAACGCGAGATGCAGAGAAAATGATAAGAAACATAATTATTGGCCTTAAAAAGATCTACAAGTTCTCCTTTAGCCATTTTTCAATAGGATGAGTAGTTTTAGTTTTAATCGTGAAAAATATTGTTAAACAGAGCCGAGCGTGAAGCGCGAGGTTTAAATCAAATATCGAGCGCGAAGCGCGAGTGCCCTGATGAGAATGTGCACCTTAAGGTCGATAGAACCTTAAGTAAATTAGTTAACTTTTGCATTCAAAGCTGTAATTTAATTTAATTTAATTAAATTAAAAAAAAAATATAAATATAAATTACAAATATAAAAAAATAAATTAAAATATAAAAATATAAATTATATATGAAAAATATATACTTTAATTAAATTTAAAGAAAAAAATATATAAGTTCAAGCGTTCTGTAAAGTGCAAGCTTCACGAAGGGCACATGCGCGCAATGGAAATGTGCCCGCGAAGCGGGCAGATTTTTTAAGATAGGAAAGTCTAAATAACAATCTGAAGTAAAGAATGTATATTAAAAACACAAACATAAATAACACGCTCCTAATTTATTCAGCGAGGAAAAAAACTGTAAATATAATTTTAGAGGATTTGTTCCGAACCTTTAATTTCAAATATCCCGGCTCCTCCTCGCGCATACGCATTAATCTAATCTATAAGTGCCATCTCTTATTGTTTTGAGGAAACCTCAACACCTGGTGCGCGACAGTTGCTCTCGGACGAGCACTCGGTCGACTCGGTCATAAACTCCATCTCAATTTTACAAACCTACGGGCCTACGGCCCTGTGCTGCTTTTCCTCCGTCACGAGAACGGGCTGAATTTTCCGCCCGAGGATGGCCGCGATGTTGTCCAATTGTTCGCGTGTTGCGCCTCGTGCTCTAATACGTTTTTCCGTCTCTCAGTCTAAGGTAAGAATCTCCTATTTCCAATCTAAAAACCGCTATCTGCCCGAAAAAGTTCCCATAGGACCAGACGACAAAAAGTGACAAAGTGTTTTTTAACCTTGAGGTACGGGCCTGTCTTACGACCTGTTTTTCATAAATAAAACTTCCCACCGTTTAAGAGGTAATTATTGCATCGGTATTCTGACGTCGTCCTCACCTTCGGGTTATATAACCGACTTCCACCTTGCCCAATTTTCATCCTGCTTGTCAAGTTAACTCATTAGGATTTCAGATTTCACACCCAACGTCCCACGAGGGAACCTCCCCCCCCCCGCCCCCCGCCTTTTCTATTATAGTTTGCCGCCTGTGCCCCCTTTCGTCTATAAGTTTTGACAGATGTGAATATAGGGTCCCTTATCACTCTTATCAGAATGATTTTATTAACTTATATGGACTGTTTACAAAGACAATTGATACACGAACGCGATTTTTATTGTTGGTAAATTTCGATTAGCTCGGCATTTAAAAAAAAATACTTGTCGGTGCGATCGTCATTCTTCGAAAGTATTTTTAAATCCTTGTGACATGAACTAGAATCATAGATTTTGCCTATTGGGTCAGCATCAGTGTCTTTTTAAGTTTTACTCGTAATTTTTTCGATTTTACTTATATGATTTCATGGCTCGAAATATCTAGAGTTTGATTATATAAGTTATAGAGTATTAGGAATTTTTGTGATTTCATAATTGTATTGTAAAATATAAAAACTTTATTTTTTGAATCACTGTAGAATTATATTCAAAACCAGTATGGAATAAATAAACAGTTTCAATCGGTCTTCAAAATTGAGATGGTTTTATCATAAAATTTCTATTGAACAGAAGTTTTTTTTTATTCTTTTCAGGTGATTTTCAATTTTTTAAACCATTTAACAATTTACCAAAGTTTGTACTTACAAAGTAAATTAATCTTTAAGATTGTTGGGTCAAGTTCCAACTTCAGTATTTAATTTCTTCATTTTACTCAACAAAAATAATAAACATTCAAACTAAACAATTTTTCGCTCTATAGACACATTTCTATTTATTAAAGAAGCATGTGAAAAGTAGAGTGAAAAATATCTATTTATAATATTTGATGATTAAAATGAGGAAATCGAATTTTGAAGTTAGAGCTTGGCTCAAATATTCTTAAATACCTTGCAAAATTTTATATATGAAATTTCCTACTACTTAAAAATGCGGATTCATGAAAGCCTCAGATCTATTCAAATTTTCTAATCGGTTTCTTGTTCCTGAGCAGATTTATATTAAAAACCAAGAAAAATATCTCTAGTAGTTTCAAAGATCCGACGAAATGATTTTAATGATTTTTTATACCCTATTTGTCGATTAATAAAAACGGACTTTCACACTGTTTATGAACTTTGTTCGAAACTACTGAATGTATTGAACGAACAGACATAGGCATTTCTTAACAATACACCTTGAACTCTTTTAATTATTTTCTGATTTTAGAGCCGAATTTCAAATTAGAAAATTATTTAATTATTTCTTACAAATAATGATGCTATTTCTTTTTCTGTTCTAGTCGGTGAGGTCCTTTCATCGCGAAGGTGAGTTCCTAAATCTATGTACCAGAAGTTGTGAACATTCAAATGAACGAAATATTTTTTTCTAATTTTATTTTATCCAAAAATATTTTTCCAACTAAAAATAAAAATAGAAAAGGGCCTTATATGTTTTTCATGCAGAATTATTTTTAATATGAATGATTCAATATTTTAACAACGTTTCTATTTTAAAATACAATCATGTAATACAAGATTCGTTCATTTGAACGTTCAGAATTTCTACCACATCCTAAATCTTTAATCAAAAAAGAAAAATATCCAGCTTTTTCAGTTTTATAATTCGAAAACATTTTTCCAGGTCGTGTATTATTTATTAGAACAAGATGCATCCTCGACTCAAAATCTCATCAGTAAGTTCTTCATAAACCATAATAATATATTCAAATAAACTATATATTTAAAAAAAAAAAAAACATAATCAAATCAATGTCTTTTCTTTCGACAGGCACAAGAACTCAAACCCCATTCAGTGTTGGAAAATTCAACAAAAGAGATCCTTCCGTTCCTCGAACGCCCTATGTAAGGCCACAAAATTACCAAAATACATTCAAGTTACATATTACATTCGACTGAAAAAGATTAATGATCAAAATATTTACAGGGGAAATAAAAGAGATAGTCGTTCCTCCTTTCGGGGCCGAGAGTGTAACCGAGGGAGATGTGAGGTGGGATAAAAAACCCGGCGACCAGGTCAAGGAAGATGAAGTTCTCTGTGAAATCGAGACCGACAAGGTAAAAGAACTCTCTCTTTAAGGACATGCTCTGCGCTTTCTTGTGAAAAATTTTTTTTCGGTGTTCACCATATCCAAACGGAATGATATATCGCTCTCAAATTTTGGAATATAGGAAATAAGACAGTAAACTGCGTTATGAAATTACTACTCAAAATAAATTTCATAACGCAGTTTACTGTTTTATTTCCTATATTCCAAAATTTGAGAGCGATATATCATTCCGTTTGGATATGGTGAACACCGAAAAAAAATGTTTCACAACAAAGCGCAGAGAATGCCCTTGAAGAAATTTATATTTAAAAAATAAAGAAATTTGTAGAACTGAGTTAAATGGAGATTAAGAGATTCTAAATAGAAATATTTTTGTAGACGTCTGTACCAGTGAATGCCCCCGGTGCTGGAGTTCTGAAGGAAATCTTCGCTAAGGATGGAGAGACTGTAAAACCTGGACAAAAAATATGTACGATAGACATTGGTGCGACGGGAGGAGCAGCGCCAGCAGCTGCGGAAAAAGTTCCTCCACCTCCGGCCGCGGAGCCTCCAAAACCTGCAGCGGCACCGCCACCACCGCCGCCGCCCCCTCCTCCTCCACCTTCTTCGAGAGCTGCGGCACCGCCACCACCACCTCCTGCTGCTCGTCCTCCACCTCCCCAAGCGCCTTCGGCATCTATGCCTGTCGCTGCTATCAAACATGCACAGGTTGAAAAATAATTTTAATAATAATTTATTTAAAGATTTAAACAGCCAGGAAAGATTTTTCTTTCAATTCAAGAGAATGCTGGTATTTTGTTCAAGGAAATTTGGGCTCATGATCTAGTTATTGATGAATTTATTTTCTTTTTCAAGTCTTTGGAGGGAGCGAAAGTTCAACTTCCACCGACGGATTACGCGCGTGAGATAATTGGCACGAGAACAGAACAGCGGGTAAAAATGAACAGGATGCGTTTACGTATCGCTGAAAGACTTAAGGACGCTCAAAATACGAACGCCATGCTCACGACCTTCAACGAAATCGACATGAGGTACTTTATTTTACTTGCAGGATATTTTAGAGCGAAATATTTGAATATGATAATTTTTTTTCTTGTGAATTTTAAAGAAAATTCATGACATTTTGTCGGAGAACTCTCAATTTTTACTTCGTAAATTTGGGTCCGTGTTGAGCCCAAATTGTATTCTCGAAGTTCCATGTCTTCATTTTCTTCAACAAATATTATAATCATGTATATTTTCGCTCTGTAGACATAATATTTTTGAAACTAGAAATGAGGCTATAGAATGAACAACGATTAAATATTAATACTTTTTGCGAAAAAAAAAGTTCGAAATTTAAAGTCAGAATGTAATCGTTTCATTTTATGTAAAAATTACTAAATGTAGACATTTTTCGTACTACACGCACACCTATATATTTAAAAAATATGAATTCTACTACAGAATAAAAAAATGTATAGTTATAATATTGGTCAAGTTAAATGAAAAAATTGAATTTTGAAATTAGAACTTGGATCCAACACCTTTGAAGTTTAGAATTAATAATTAAAAATAAAGTATTGGGAATTGAGAATTTTTATTTTAAAGCTTTAATATAGAGGATAAAAAATGGATTAAAATTTTGAAAGTCGAATAATTTTAAAATAAAGAAATATTCAAAACTTGAAAAATTGATATAAATATAATAATCTATATAATAATAATAATAATAATAATAATAATAATAATAATATATCAATAATTTTATATAAATATAATAAATATAAAATAGAATATAAAATATAAAAATTTGCAAATCATAAATTGGACAGTGGGACTATTTTTAATTGAAGTAATTATAAATGATGAAATTAGTTGAGAACTCACACAGATAAAGTGATTGAAAAATTATTCAAAATCAGAAATCTTCAATTTTTAATCGATTGGAGAGCCAAATCCTATCCTTAAAATTCAATTTCCTCATTTTAATCTTCAAATATTATAATTAAATATTCTTTCACTCTCTATACTTACTTCTTTTATAAATAAAAATGTGTCTATAGTACGAAAAAAATGTTAGCTTGAAAGATTTTACCTTAAAATGAGGAATTCGAAATTTAATCTCATTATTCATTCTCTTTATTTTATAAGAAATATTATTTAAAGTATATATTTTTTCGCTTTGTATGCATATTTCTATTTAGAAATGAATTTCGCTACAGAAAGCAATGAGGGGAATTCTTTAAAAACGGTAAAATCAACAGATTTATTTAATTTTTAAAACTAATTCTTTCACCGCAATAAATAAAATTCTATTTTTCAGTCGCATGATGGAGTTCCGAAAAACGAACCAAGAAGCGTTCATGAAAAAGTACGGCTTGAAGTTGGGCTTCATGAGTGCCTTTATCGCAGCGAGTGCCTACGCTTTGAAAGACCAGCCGGTGGTTAACGCCGTCATCGATGGCGGAGACATCGTCTACAGGGACTACGTAGACGTCAGCGTCGCTGTCGCCACTCCCAAGGGTCTCGTAGTTCCCGTTCTTCGCAGCGTAGAAAATAAAAATTTCGCTGAGATTGAAATTGCACTCGCAGCAATAGGAGACAAGGCGCGAAAAGGTAAAATCTCCGTTGAGGACATGGACGGAGGAACCTTCACGATAAGTAACGGTGGAGTCTTTGGATCCCTCATGGGAACTCCCATTATCAATCCTCCACAGAGTGCTATTCTAGGAATGCACGGAGTCTTTGAACGACCAATCGCTGTCAAAGGACAGGTAGTATTTTTAATTTTTTATTTATCGAAGTTCCAAATTTCTTTTTTTTTTTTTAATTTTTATTATGTTTTCCTTTTAATGAATTTTAGGTGGTGATTCGACCGATGATGTATATCGCCCTGACTTACGACCATCGTCTGATTGATGGACGTGAGGCAGTAATGTTCCTCCGGAAGATTAAGGAAGGCGTCGAAGATCCTAGAATTATTTTAGCTGGTCTCTAAGTCTCGAGCGGAAAATCACTGAACTGCTTCAGAATCACGCCTCACATCCCTTCAAGACATCTGTACAGTATCACGTCGCAAACTTGATTCCCAGAATCGCTGTGATTCAACGAAAGTAACAGAAAATTGCCCGAAAGGACATCCAGGTTCCGTGGAATTCTCAGGAATTCCAGATTGTATTGAGAGCAACCCTTCGGCGACGAAGTGCTGTAAATAGTGTAAGAAATTTATACTCTGTGATCGAGTTCGTACGATCGAAGGGTTGCGAGGCGAAGTGGCTCCTTGAGGATTAGATCGCTCAGAAAAATTTTACTTAGAATCAGAGAATAGTTTCTTTGAACGTATATAAAATTTATATAATTCTAAGAAATTTATTTCTGGGTGATCCTTGACTAGTCAAGATTTCACTTCTTGGCTGATCAAGATTTTGATCCTTGGATAATCGTCCTTGAAAAAAACCATTTTCATGGAGATACTTTAACAGTGTGTAACGAGTTTGTCACTTCGCGAGAAACTTGACTCATTTTATTGTATGATTTCATTGTCAGTTGTAATTAAGAGATTGTATCATTTTTGCAAGGGCTGCGAATCAGCCAGATCATTGAAGGAAACATTTATAGTAACAATTTTACCGCAATAGTTTCTAATTTATTTTTATCCTGACGACCTTCACGGACAAGGCGTCACTGAGGAATAAACGCGATCGCTAGAAGCTGCTATTCGTCGCATATAGATGTATCTAAAAATAATAAACACGCCGATCAACCTGATCTTCAAACCTCGTTTCACACTTTGTTATCCTCGATTTTTAAGAGAGTTGGGTTCAAGTTCTGACCTCAATATTCAAATTTGAATACTTGTTGAGTAAAATGAAGAATTCGAACTTGGGATTAGAACTCGGGTCCAAAACCCTCAAGTCCTTACTATAAAAGTGGGAGTTTATAAAACTGATTAAAATTCTCTTTTCTTTTCATACTAAATTGTATATATTTTCAAAACATATTCATCTCTCCAATCCAAATATTGGAACTCTAGATTGTAAATTTTAATGGAATTATTTCTCCCATTTTTAGAATTATTGATAACAATAATATTAAACTTATATCTTATAATAAATTATTATTCATTATTACTATATTTTTTAGAGATCTTTGTCGGGATGAGGAAGGTTTTCGATGTCTAGATTATGTTTTTTAAACAAAGGTTCAAAATATTCATGTAAAGTTCGGATCGTGTGGAGAGAATGTTCCCGTTGGGATTCTATCACATCTTCTATGGGTTTTTCGGACTTTGTTTTCGTCTTTTTTCGGGAATAAGTTTGTGATTCTGTTTTACATAAAACACAAGCACCTCTTCTCGTCATACTCAAAATTTCTTCAATTTCTTCTGGAATTTTCACTTCTTCTGGTAAAGCTGTGACGAGAGCTTTATATTGTCCTAAAGCGAAAGATACTTTGAAAGCTTCTGCGTAGCCTGTGTCGAATCCATCTTGAAGAATAGATTCTGAACCAGCGTCAACTCCTTCTCGATATCCTCCCTGAAATTATTATTGATTAATTAATTAAAATCAAATTAAAATACTGAAATAATACTGAATTATTTTGAATTTCCTTGATTTAAAAATTCTTTTAAATTCAGTTTTAAATTAATTGAAATCTTTTTAAGGGCGTTGGACCAAGTTCTAAACTCTAAATTCGATTTTCTCATTTTATTCAACAAATATTATACCAGATTATACTTAAATATTTTTTCTCTCTGTATGCATATTTCTAATTAAAACTTGAATAATTCTATATAGAGCAAACAATTGTCTAGTTATAATATTTGTTGAGTAAAATGAGGAAATTGAATTTTGAATATAGAACTTGATTCAATGCCCTTAAGGGCATTTGGTAATTACCATAAGAGCAGACCAAAAATGTATTTAATTTATTTATTTATGAGAAATTTGGCGGAATATATTTGAAGATATTTTAAAAGTTTATATTTTGAGTTGCAAATACTCTATTTATATAATAAATTATAATTTTTTATATATAATTATAATGACATAATTATAATAAATAATATCTAATTATAATAAATTATGATA
Source organism: Synergus gifuensis (assembly GCA_904066015.1). Classification (NCBI taxonomy): domain Eukaryota; kingdom Metazoa; phylum Arthropoda; class Insecta; order Hymenoptera; family Cynipidae; genus Synergus; species Synergus gifuensis. Next base: position 41,582 of record CAJFCO010018461.1, read on the forward strand.
AATAATTAATACAATAAATTAATATAATTATAATTATAATAAATAATAATTAATTTATAATAAAATATAATTATAATAAATTAAACTGCTTAAATCACTTAAATTAATACAATATTATATATCTGAATTACACACAAACTAGTATTTTGTAAAATTATCTGTTGAGTAATTAGCTTTTAAAATTGAAAAATTACTATGGAAAAAAATTATAAGTAATATTTTTCACTCTTTGTAATGTATTAAATAAAAAGGTAAATATTTATATTTGTAATATAAAAGTTATTTTATAAATATTATTTCCAGTTGAAAATAAAAGAGGTATGATTTAATGTGATAAACTTTAAAGATTTAAATATGTAATTAAAAAATTTTGACTACTGTATAATCTATACATATGTACAAAAATTAATTTTAGTGCTGGCAAGCAGAAGTATGAAAAGGCCTAAGTTTAGTCGACTAAATTGATTACTACTGCTTTTGTTTAATTGATTTTATTTTGTTTAATTGATTACTACTGCTTTTGTTTTTTAAGTATGATATACATTCAAGTTTTGCGCCTTTTAAGGGCGTTGAACCCAAATGTTAAACTTAAAATTCCATTCTCCATTTTACTCAACGAAAATTATAGATAAATATTTTCTCGCTCTGTAGCGATAATCTTTTTTCAAATACATATAAGACTGCATACAGAGCGAAAAAATATTTAGTTTCGATAATTTTTGCATAAAATGAAGAATTCAAAATCTAACTTCAAAATTCAATATTTTCATTTTACTTAAAAAATATTTGAATTAGATATTTTATCGCTCTGTACGCATAATTCTAGTTAAAAATTGATTAATTCTACAGAAGGAAAAAACTCCAAATTTAATATTTATTGAGTAAAATGAAGAAATCGAATTTTTAGATTAGAACTTGGCTCCAACACCCTTAAAAGATAAAGTACACTCGACGCTCCCAATATCAATCATTGCAATAGTAACAACCTCGCAATATCAACCGCATTCCTCTCGTAATAGTAACCTGCAGTTACCTCAAATCTCACTGGATACACTGCGTATGAGTTGTGCGCTCGGCATCTGATTGGTTGCTATTTCGCGCGCAATTTAAGGTCATGTAAAACTTACCCGATCCCTACCTGACCGACATTTTTTTCTCTGCAACACTAAGTCTACATTTATTGAGATATCAAATTAAAAATTTCTAAAATTAAAGAAAATATGCTAAAATATGTTTATATAGTCATAAATTTTTGTAAAAATAAAAAAAAAATTTCGAAAAAATTTTATTTTTATAAATGTCAATATTTAGGAACAGATAAACGTACCTTAATGCTTTAGCTTCAGTTTTAGAAATTTTCAAATTTTCAATTTTCAATAAATGTAGACGTAGCCAAAGATATTACCTTTGGTCTTATTACATGGCCTTAAAATGCTTAAAAATATTCTATTACACGCAATACGCATGTGCAATTGATGTGACGTATGCGCAATGTGCGTGACATTTGAGAGAAGAAATTTCGTTGATATTGCGGGGGCCTCTGGATATCGTTGATATTGGGAGAGTCGAGTATATAGTGAAATTTGTGATTTTTTAATTTTCTAAATTTAGTGATTTTCTGCTGGAAATTGTTGGCAACCCTGTCTATAATAGGATTAAGGTGCAGTCCAGTCAAAGATGTCTTTGGTCCAGTTTTGGCCCAGTGCAGTCCCATATCGGCAGAAAACGTCGGCGTAAAACCGAAACTCATGAGAGTGAAAGAGACAAACAGATCTGCTCATCTCTGTCACTAATGAGTTTCTGCTTTACGCCGACGTTTTCTGCTGACATGGGACTGCACCTTTAGACTGATTATAGAGTTGCATAGAGTTCTTAGTGAGTAATATTACCGAGGTAATATTCCCGTTCTTCGTAACGTTACCGAGAAGGTAACGTTAAAATAAATTCGCTTACAATTTTCGAGAATTTATGAAAATTTATTTTTTTTTAATTTTTATCATTTTTTATCATTTTTTATTTTTCATTTCTAGGAGGGAAAAATCCTCCCCTTGGTGCCTTCTCCTAGCAACGATCATGGAATATCGACGGCCCTGAGACTGCTCACCGACTTTCCGTTGGAGAAATTCTGCCGTTGGCTGAAATTTGAATGGCGCGCCAAATTTTGACCAATGGCAGCACACATGGGGAATCGGCTAGAGAAATACTGCCATTGGTCAAAATTTGGCGCGCGATTCAAATTTCAGCCAACGGCAGAATTTCTCCAACAGAAAGTCAGTAAGCAGTCTCAGGGCCGTCGATAATCCATGACCGTAGCCAGGGGGGCACCAAGGGGGATTGTTCCCCCCATAGGCATATAGAAATGGACTGCTGAACGCTGTAGAAAAGCGCGTAATAATGCGTCAGAGAGAGAAATTGCAACGGTGGGTAAACTTATCTCTTTCTAGCCGACGCTAATTGGTGGATATCAATCTCGGTTATCTTGGATCAGATAATCTAGATGAATCTCAACTAATCAGCTTCGGCTAGAAAGAGACAAGTTTACCCACCGTTTCAACTTCTCTCTCTGACGCATTATTACGCGCTTTCCTACAGCGTCCAGCAGTCCATTCTATATGTCGATGGTTCCCCCTCTAAGTGAAAAATAAAAAATATTTCTGTAGTAAGTACACTGTAAAAAATATTATCGTAATTTTACCACAATGAATGATGTGACCAATTAATGTTAAAAAATGCTAATTCTCATAAATTCTCGTTAATTCTCTTAAATTACGTAAGTTACGGTAACGTTCTTTGTTACCTTACCCAATTTTAAATTACCGAGAATTTTCGAACTCTGGTTCTTAGTGAGTAATATTACCGCGGTAATATTCTCATTCTCGGTAACGTTACTAAGAAGGTAACATTAAAATAAATTACCTTGCAAATTTTGGTGAATTTATGAGAATTTATTTTTTAAAATTTTTATCATTTTTTTATAACTTATATCATGTATATCAATTATATCACAATTTTTCACTTACTTTAATCGATAAAAATGAATTTCAGTAAAACTCCTATGTAAATAATGCTCTGAAATCTCTCAGATAAGATTTTGATACAGATTTTGACGTTACCGATCGAGAGTGACGTAATGTTAGAATTAAGGTGCAGTCCCATGTCAGCAGAAAACGTCGGCGTAAAGCAGAAACTCATGAGAGTGACAGAGATAGGCAGATTTGTTTGTCTCCTTCACTCTCATGAGTTCCTGCTTTACGCCGACGTTTTCTGCCGACATGGGACTGCACCTTTATTTATAAATATTTGTTAATGAAGCTCAAATTTGAAGTTTTCTAAAAGTTTCAATAGCAGCGAGGTTATGAAATGTAGAATAGGTATATTTATTCTGTTATTAGATATATTTATTTCCGTTAAAAAATGCATCAGGATTTTTTCTAATCTATTTTTTGATATATTTGAACAATTTTAACAAAAACCAATGAAAGAGTTAGGGTGGCTTCCCATGGATCCGGAATGCGTTGCGTTTTTGCGCAAAAAAATGAGAGTGAGAGAGACGCCCTATTACTACTATCTCTCTCACTCTCATGGTTCGGCGCAAAAACGCAACGCATTCCGGATCCATGGGACTCCACCCTTACGTGTCGACGCATGTAAACGAATCATACACTTTTCGATCATCACGCTCTATGCTTGGTGGCCGCTTTTCGAAGCTCTAATCCTGTTCAAAACGCGAGTCACCTCCCACCACCTGATATTCTAGACCTGTGTATACGACCGTGCATTCAACAGAAAGAAAGACGAATAAGTTCATTTTATTTCGCTTTAATCGTCAAACACAAACTTGTTCATTTTACACCTTTTAATGTCTACAATAGTTTCTTTTACTTTCCAGTATTTTAAAGTAAATATAAAAAAAAAGTGAATACAAGAGTGAAAGCAAAAAGGGGAAAAAGTAAGTAGAGAATTACTAACCTATAAATTAAAATATAAAAGACAAATGTTTATTGTTTATACAGTCTTCTCTTGTTTGAATTGGAGTCAATTAAATATTAAAGAGCTCTCTTGATGAAAATTTGAATTTATGTTTAATGATTATCTTGAAAAAATTAAGAAACCAAGCCTTGTCTTTTTATACACAATAGTTTTTCTTTACGAATGACTGGAATATATTACTAACCACAACTTTGTAATCAATACAAGTATAATTTCAAATTTATTTTTATTAACATTGTTATAAAAATTGTAGTGAATCGGGTACGAAAATTAATGATAAATTGATAAACAATTAACAACATTCGTATTTTTATGGACAATCACTTGTATTAATTTTTATAAAGAGAAACTTATTGCTTTCTATTGCTATTGAATTCTTTTCTATTCTTCGCAACCTTTGAATTCTTTTGTATTCTTTAAATTGCTCGTATTCTTTGAATTCTTTACATTCTTTATATTCAACAGACGCCTTGGAAATAAATAAAACTTTTAATTATCTTTCAGCTAATTAATTTATTTTAAATCTACAATTATGAACATGGGAGAGCCACATACAAAATATTATAAAATGTGTCGACCGGAATTTGAGGAGCACATGACAGTACCAGTACCACAACAAACAAGTATGAGATGGAAACGACTAAAGGAAAAAGGCATGATGATGATACCAAATCACGACCAGACAGGTAAAAAATCAGCTGAAGGTAGAAAGATGTTAATTTAGTAATTCAGTTGCTTTAATATATTTCTTTATGTTTTTTTGTAATAAAACTGAAGAAACTTTATGTTTTGTAGAAAGCAGTGGACACGAAGAAGTTTCCCAAAACTTCTCAAGATTAACCACCAAACAGGTTCGTACAATGCTGGAAAAGATTGTTCTTTCGATTAGAAAATTAATCTCATCTTGCACATTTTGTATTTTTAATCTACAAAATGGATGATTCAGTAAGTTCCACAAGAGCGTCGTCACAATTTCTGGAAAAAGAAGTATTATTTTAAAGAAACAAAAACATAGTTTTAAAGTACTCTCAAAGGACGAAGACATAATTTTATCAAATATAATAGAAGAGAGGACCATTTTGCACCTTGTGAGATTCTATCCTTCGTATTTCGACAAAAAATGGCCGAGATACATTTAACTATAGCTCATAAGAAACCAAATTTCAGAAAAATTAAAATTGTTATATGACAAATTAAATACAATTAATATGAAAAAAATTTTGCAAATTAAAAGCTGCAGAAGAAAAAATAAACTATCAACATTTCAAAATTTCTTCGCTTTCTATTACAGTTTATAATTTCGTGACGCTTAAATTTTTTCAGATTTCAAGTTTTTTTTCAAGATTTTTTCAAGATTTCAAAAACTTCTTTTTCCAGTAATCGTGATGAAGCTCTTGTGGAACTTACAGTAATTATTCTATTTGATTATAGGCGACTGACCACACGGCTTGTAAGGTACAAATTAATAATTTGACGAGAACGGTGCATCAATATGAAACTGCACTCGGTGAATTGCAAGAAAAAGTCGACAGTCTTGAGAATGTTAAAGAAGAACTCGAAACATTAAAACGTGAAGCGGCAGAATTGAGAGTTTTAAATCGACGCTTGCAGGAAAGAATTCTCGAAGGTTTTGATGGTAAGTAAAAAATTTTGCTTTGAAATAACGATACGTCTACGTTCGGAACTAAAAAAAATTACTTTTTAACTTTCAGGGCAATCTGGAGGCAGGAATGTCGAAAGAGAGCCAACACCTGGTTTTATTTGCAAAACTACTAACAGAGTTTGTTGAATAATTATTTTAAAATGTTAGAATTATGTATATGTATCTAATATCTATTTATTTAAACAAATGGTTTTGATAATTGCAGATTTATCTTGGTATGAATCAATGGTTACCAATGCAAAGTTGGAATTTAATAACGACAGACTGCAAATCACCAGCACAGTTCATTAGACAAATGATGGTCGCTATGTTTCCTTATCAGACTTTACTTCAGCAAACAGTTACAGGAAAAGGATCGAATAGAAATAGAAGTGGCCCTCCATCGGAAGGAAGATTGGATCCAGAGAAAGTGCTTGCTATTAAATGTAAGTCCACTTTCTATATAATTTTTTTGTCAGAGAAACGTATTCTATGCTAAAAAACTTAATTTTTTTCAGCTATATTTCAATGGTATTTAATTAATGTAAAAAATATGAGTCCCGCACAAGCAGATGCCCATGTGGAGAAAACAAAGGCCTACATGTCGAAGAAAATTGCACAGATGAAAGACAGTAAGGAAATTTTAATTTTTTTAATGATGTACTTGAAATGTGTGAAATCTTTTAACACAAATGTTTTTGTTTTTCAGGTGAGAGTAAGTCTCAAGATCCTTTAATTGTACAAGAGTACATTGCACATGAACACATTGTACAAAATCATGTTGCACAAGATCATATTATACAAGATCATCCCTACATTACAGAAAACGCAGGAAGCAACACTAGTTATATAAAAGAAAGTGATGACGATTGGGACTCTTAATTTAAAAATCTGTTCTTTTCCCGAATTCAAATGAAGTATTTGAAATAGATTATAATTATATTTTTAATTTACCCTTTATTTATGGAATAAATAATTTTTATTATAAGTTATATAAACGTATTTAGATACTACTTAGAGGCTTATTAAAATAAAAATTATGTCAACCCTTTCAAAAAGATTATTCTGTATTCTTATTGTATGAAGTCTAATGTATAGCTACGTAGGAAATTTTACAATTCTACAAATAATTCAAGTTAAGTATCTTTAAGCACAACCCTGCGTATATTCAAAATCCTCATGTTTTCTCAACTTTTTCTCTGCTTTTACTCATTGTCAATAAATAATCATATATATTCTGCCGTCCCAAATTCAAATGTCGTATCTAAATTTCGGATTAGTCACTTGCTGGCAGGGTTGGTCAGTTACGCGTAACTTGAGGTTCTTTTTACGTATATTACTGTGGTTTTTACATTTGTAAATTACGTATTATACGTAGAAAACCTCCCACTCCATATGAATTTGGTGTTTTCGACGTAATATACGTACGTAAATTACGTAAAAAAACCTCATGTAATTTACCTAAGGTATATTACGTGCACAACCCTGCTTGCAGGGTTGCACAGTTACGCGTAACTCGGACTTTTATATTATAATACGTATTTTACGTATTATACGTAAAAATGTATAAAATGGCGGATTTAAAGGGAGGGTGGGGGAAAAGAGCATAACATGACCTCAATTATTCAAGAATTAGGTTATGTTTACTTTCTAAATATGTAAGCGCAGTCGCCATCTTGAAAACGTAAATTACATGTAAAAAAACTAGGGACGTAAATTACGTACGTAGATTACGTCAAAAACCTCATGTAATTTACCTAAGGTATATTACGTATGCAACCCAAATTTCATCAATTTATCTGCACGCGTTCTCGAGATATTGCAGGATCGTTAAAAGCGTGACATAAATACACTCACTTGAATATTTAAACAAATCTACTCTTTTTAATTAGATAAAATGTTCACTGTTACGAAACATGAAATATACCATTATCTATTAAATCTATAGATGTTATAGTACTGTTTAATATTTTGAATTTTCCCGCCTTAATGTATGAAACTTATGAAATTTTGAAACGTTTCAAAAGTTTCATGAATCTTTTCATTTGACCAAAGTTTCATGAAACTTTACAACCCTAACCGTGGTCACTTGTCACTTTGAGAAACTTCAGAAAAAGTTATAAAGCTTTCCTTGCTGTTTATGTTTACGAACAAACATCTTGCAACATCGTGTCTAAAATAATGATACAGAAATATAAACAGCAAGGAAGGCTTTTTTATAATTTTTTTTTGAAGTTTTTCAAAGTGACAAGTGAGAAGTGACTAATTACGACGTTTGAATTTGGGACGGCAGTATTGGACACTGAAGTTAAAAATTACACTCGAGTCTCCCAAATGTCAAGAAATTTTTGCCAGAGGTTCTCCCAAATGTCAAGAAATTCTTTATCCTCTATAGTCACATCAATTGCGCATGCGTATTGCGTATAATATATTTTTTAGCATTTTAAATTGTGAGCGAATAGCAACCAATCAGATGCTGAACGCAAAGCGTGCGCAGTAGTTATCAAGTGGGATTTGAGAAATACGGACTTGACATTTGAGAGAAACTTGACTTGACATTTGGGAGAACTTGAGATTTGGGAAGTTGTCATTTGAGAGACTCGAGTGTAATTCAAAAACAAATGAATTGTTATTTGTTTACCTTTTTAGCAGATTCTACAGATTTTTGCCATGCTTTTGAAGCGATTTCCAGCTCATCAATATCTTCTGAATCTTCCATTCTATATTTTTCTACTCTAAACACAAATTTGCGATTCAATTTTTCGCTATTCACAATTAAAAATTCCTTTTGACTGAGCACGTTATTATCAGCCCCGTGCGAGTCGAGTCTGAAATGAAAGTGTACCATACTACCATGGCATGTGTTGGCTGAGCCCGAGTGGCGGCGCCACCTATTCAGAGGCCCTACATTTAAAAAAATGCATGGTGAGAATGTTAAAAAATCGTCTTTTTACGTGGTAAAAACAATTTTCCCACATTTTTTTGTTTGAAGCAATGACAGTTAGGGTGAAATTTGAAATTATCGTCGAACGTCCTTCCTTAATCTCGTTCGATAGAAAGAGATGCCGTTCGAATTTCTGCACCGGAATCCCACTGCAGTGGGTCAAGTGGGTGCCGGGTGGCGGCAGTGTTCTCAATTCGTGCCCCTTACTCAACTGCGCATGCGTCGCACTCGACATTTGATTGGTTACAATTCGCGCGCAGTTTAAAATGCTAAAAAATATTATTTTTATTGTTTATTATAAATAATGCATTTTAATTTATAAAAATGTCCATTAGATGGAAATTCATGAATCTTGATAAAACTAAAAATTGAAATGCCATTATTTATAATGGATGATAAAAATAATATTTGTAGCATTTTAAACTGCGCGCGAATTGTAACCAATCAAATTCCGAGTGCAACGCATGCGCAGTTGAGTAAGGGGCACTAATTGGGAACACTGGGTGGCCGCCACCCGGTGGCGGCCTGGCGGCGGCTCCAGATTCCAGATCCAGTGCGCTTTCCAGAGCTTGCTATAATATAAGTTGTGTCAGAGATATTTTATATCTGGTTCTGTTTTGTAAATAAAAGTTTTATAAATTTTAAAGGAAGTAGAAAAAATGGAAGTTCAACAAAATGCAGCTAATGGCCTTGACGCAAACGATCAAAAGTAAATATAAAATTATAAATTCTAAGAAATTTACCCACAGAATTTTTTTGTTTTAAAAGTTAATTTTTAGTTCTGAAAATTCGTATTGTTGTCATTTTTGCAAAAGTATATCTGAGGAACTTCTTCATTTTTAATTAAATACAGTTTATTAATTATATACTATACAATCTTATTTTTAAAAATGTGAATTTGTGAATTGAAAATGTTGAGGTTATGCTTCAATACCTGGTAACAGGGATGGGTAAGTAAAATACTCTAGGTAATTTACATAGTTTTTTACAGTAAATTACTAGGTATTTTACGTAGCTAGTTTTCTACACCGAGTAAATTACGCGTATACGGGACTTTACGTTTTTGCAGTTCTCCATCCCACTAACAAACATAACCTCTTCAGAACCGTTGAAATGAAAACCTTTCGTGCTTTTAGGGAATTTGAATGTGTTCAAAAGGTTCAAAATTAAAATGAAAAGAGGCGGTAGACCAAAGCATGATATGTATCATGAGTTAGCTTTTATTGCGAGATTGCGAGAAATATTTATTAACCGTAGATGAAACGAAAATAGACCAAACGTGGACCAAACGCAAAAAAAAAAAACTATAAAAATTTACGGATTTGAGGTTAGAACAAGTATTAATATTATACATAATTAATTTCAAATATTTAAATAAACCAAAATACTATTCTACAATTATTTATACATACCTGTGTCCCAAAAGGCGCTTATATCCAACATTTTTTTGTATTTTATTGCAAAATAAACATTTCGCTACAACCTTATACTATTCTCTTGTAAGCGCTGAAAATTTAATTTATTCCACGGGATATATGGTCCAGAGTATGATTTTACTTTCCCTTGCTTAGTTTTGGAAGATATGCTTAGTTAATTAATTAATTAACAATATTAACTTTGTTCAAAACTGGAACGGAGCTTCAAAAAAGTGAGGTTATATATAGTTCTATAAGCCGCCATCTTGGCACGTAATTTATTAGGTATTTTACCTGTTTTTTACGTAAAATACCTCACTTAGGTAAATTACGTAAAAAACCTCGAGTGACGCGTCACTGCACAACCCTGCCTGGTAATAAGCAAAGATAATAATATCTTTTTAATAAGCCAATAAGGGTGCCGTCCTATATGACAGCAGAAAACTCAAAGCATAAAGCAGAAAATCATAAGAGTTAAAAGAGAGAGTGACTGTATTTGTCTCTTTCATTCCTAAGATTTTCTGCTTTCTGTTTTGCGTTTTCTGCTGCAATGAAACAGCACCATAAGGGTTTTAAATTGAGAAGAATTGAGAATTTGTGTTCGATTTTTCCTCTGTCTAAAAATCCACCAACAGGAAAAGAAAAAGTGTAAATTCTATTCCTCTCAATCGACTTAGTAAAATTTCCTAACTATTTTTTCATTATTAAATCGTTTTATGACTTATACAGTCGGAAAATATCCAAATTTATATGTATTTATATTTTAATAATTAATTAATCCCTGCTAACATTGAGAAGAATGTAGTAATGAAATCTATTCAGATATGTGAATTAAAATTATTTGAACTTTAGAGAGTTGGTATGTAGTTTGATGTTAATAACAATAATAACTTTTCGAATTGTTTTAGATTGCTGGAACTGGCTCAGTCGAAGCCAAAAGGTTTTTCCGAGAAGGACATAGCAGCCAAATTGCCAAATCTTAGTGCAAATGAAAAAATGAACATTGTAAACAAGCTTATTAGCCGAGGAAATATTGTAATTTATTTACAAGGTTCAACTGTTTTGTATAAGCTAAAAGATCCCTCGAAAGTCAAAATTGCCAAGGGTTCAGATAATGAGGAAAAGATAGTCTATTCCATAATTGAAGAAGCTGGCAACAAAGGAATATGGATCAGAGACATTAGAATGAAGTCCAATCTGAATAACACATCATTAACTAAAACACTGAAAATTCTTGAGACTAAGAAGATTATCAAGACAGTCAAATCCGTAGCTGCTGGGAAGAAAAAAGTATTTATGCTCTACGACCTCCAGCCAGACAGATCCATAACTGGTGGAGCTTGGTATCAGGATCAGGAATACGAGGCCGAATTTGTCGATGTTTTAAATGACTGCTGCTATAAATATTTGCAAAGGCAAAAAGCGAAGTTGGCAGATTGCAAATCTGGCCCCCTCGCGGCTAGAAATGTTTCTTATGTCAGCTCGCAGGATGTTTGGCAGCATATTACTGATTTGAAAATCAGCAAGGTAGTTATACAAAAGAGATACTCTTTTGTTTTAATTCTATTTCGATTTATTTTCAAATTAAGGGTACACTCGACTCTCCAGAGTCGAGTGTGCCCTTAATAATATCTTCTCTCGAAATCCAGAACAGAGGCCCCCTCCTAATATTAACGAACTTCCTTTTCTCAAATGTCACATCAATTGTGCAAGCGTCACAACAATGGCGTATGCGTATTGCACATAAGTAATATTTTTAGCATTTTAAATTGCACGCGAATAGCAACCAATCAGATGCCGAGCGCAATGGAGAACAAGCCTAAACCTAAAACTAAGATGGTTCTATCCTTTTCTATCGTATTGCTCCATCTCTCTTGTCACGTGACCGCAAGAGAGATAGGGCAATATGATAAAAAAAGGACAGAACCATAGGTAATAGGTTTAGTTCTGCATTTTGCTCTGGCCTTATGTAATTTCTGGTTAATATTGAAAAAGGAATGCGGTTAATATTGGGAGGTTGTTAATAGTGCGATGGTTAATATTGGGAGAGTCGAGTGTAACTGAAATTTTGTTATTTCCAGGTTGCGCTCTCAGTGGACGACATGGAGATGATCCTAAACACTTTAGTTTATGATGGAAAAGCAGAAAAGATTCTCACAAACGATAAAGTCAACATGTATCGAGCGATCGAACCCTTGCTAAATTTCCCAGGATTGATAGCAAGTCCTTGTGGCGTTTGTCCGGTTAGTATTAAATCTTAAAAATTAAAATTTCTTAATTAGGTTTTATACAGAGTGTCCCATTTTAATCTATGGATCGAAATATCTCTTAAAATATTCTATAAGAAATTTATTTTTGTCACTTTTGAAAGGTCAGATGCCCTTTTTGGTTTTGAAATTATCGTGGTTTTCTGAGAATAGTAAGCGTTCAAGATACTTATTTTAACAAGTCGATAAAATGTAAAAGTGTGAAAAAAATATAATCTTGACAACATTGACCTTAAAAAAAAATTTTTTAAATAAAAAAGAAACAAAAAAATTTCTTATATAATATTTTTGACGTGAAATTTTCCGCTCTTTTTAAATCTAACGTAAAAAATAGGGATTGGTATTTTTAAAAAATCGTCTTGACCTTCAAATGACCTTGAAAATTGACCTCAAGTTCCAAATTAATAGTACTGTTAAATGACTGCTTACTGCCTATGTTCTCTGGAATTTTTGTCTGAACAACTTTTTTGTAGATTGAGTATTTTAAAAGATATTTCGATCCATCGATTAAAATGCGACATCTTGTATAATTATAATTTTTAAAAAAATGTATAATAAATACTTCATTTTTTTCTAGGTGAGGAAGAACTGCTGTGATGAGGGAGACATTACACCACAAAAATGTTTATATTTCTCTCAATGGCTTGACTTTTGACTGCAACTTTCTTTAGATTTATTAAATTTTTTTATTATATGTATGATTAAAGAATGCTTGTTATTTTAAAGGTATAATTTTTGCTGAAAAATGATTCCTCGACGTTTCTACGTCATTTTACCTATTTTACAGTGAATTTCCAGTCACTTAAGGGCGTTGGACCGAATTTTTAGATTAGAACTTGGCTCCAACACCCTTAAGTCACGTTTAGTCATTTTTTTTGCAAGTCACTTTTTAGTCACTTTTTAAAGAAAAAGTCACTATAAGTCACTTTTTTTAATAAACAGTCACCACTATAAGTCACTTTTTAAAAGGATAAGGTATGGAAGAAATTGAACTCGACCAGGCTATGCCTGTAGCAGTAAGAGATTTGGGGAAAGAATCTGAGAAAAAAGTGATATTTTAGATTTTATCTCAAAAAAGAAAAGAAAATCTAAATTATATATTTCGTGGTTTTCAGGTTTTCTAGTTCCTACCGTAAAAGATGTTAGAAATGTGCAACATAAATGCTACAGTTTTGTGATAATTTGGTTAGTTTTTGTAATCTACTTGTAATAAAACGAATTACAATTTTTGTGATGCAAAATTTATTCTGTAAATAGCAACCTTGGTATTCATCACCAAATTCAGCACTAGAATTACTAATACTAAGTGTTACTATGGACTTTTTGTACGAAAATTAGTCACTTTTTACATAAAATTGATCACTTTTGTCACTTTTTTGAAGTACATACATTAGTTTGTGGTAGCCCTGTGAATTTCCTATTTTCTAATTTGAATTTACCCACTAAAGTTTTACATCACGTGATTGGCTTTTGAGATCCCGCCAAATTTAGTTTATACAACGTTAATCAAATTCCTTATTCGTTTCCTTTTTTCTAAAAAAGAGAAAACAACTAGTATCGCTGTAAAATTTAATTTTAAAAAATAGTATCTTATCACAGGTACTTGATTTATTTGGATAATTAAACGAAATTGACATAAAAAAAAAAAAAACTTCAAAAACCGCGTGTTTAAAAAGAGCGGGATTTATTGCCATCGCGCAGGCGCAATCCTGCGCATTAGTGTGCAAATTGTGCATTAAATAAAAAAAAAACAATAAATATTTACTGATACAGTTCTGGATAATTAAAATTCGAATAAATATATTTTCTCTTGCAATTTCTAAATCGATTCAGAGAATTTAAGTTTAATCTATATTACATATCCTAGTTTTAAAAAAGATAAAATACCACGATTATTTTAAAATATTCAAAATGCCCGCCAGAATGAAAGAGTTCTCAATTGGCTAGCCGCCATTACGAGTCTGTGCAGGTAGTTTGTGCATCTTGAAATCGAAAATGGTGGGTGGCAGGCATGTGTGTGTGAGACTGGTTTGTGAGTGAAGCGCGCTTCTTTCACTGTAACAAGCATCGTTAAATCGGGCTTTGTCATGAGTCGGAAAAATCAGTGTACGTTACAAATAGCTGAATTTGTTTACGTCTAAAGTGAAAAATAGTTTGGCGGTGAGAATTTCGCCAAGACGCGCAAATTCGGACCCAGTGTCGATTTAAGATTCGGTCTTTGACGCGATCGTGAGTTTTTTTTTCCGAACATTAGACTCGCCGAGCACGTCGTGTTCGGGAATAACGTAGATCGCTCGAATTGATTTCTCGGGCGTCTTGCGGCAGCTGCCAAGGACTAAATCGACATGCCACTACTACGCAACGAGCCTTTTCAAAAACTCCACGTCTCCTCGGATTTCCGAGATGACGACGAGGTCTATCATTGTGAGGTTACCAACGAAATCTTCAAGGATTACAAGTAAGTTGAGACTGTTGAGAGTTGAGAGTCGAACAAGACGGGGTTGTCAGTTTGTCACTCATTCGCCTCCTTCTTTTCCGTTACTTAGCCTCTTCCGCCGTCGGATCCCAATTTTTAAGATGCGATTATTTTTCGTTGTTTTCAAGATTTCGTTTGAGCAGAATTCTCTAAAAAGCTTTGTTTTGAAGAATTCCAATTGCTATTGTTTGAGGATTTCTTATTGAAATGATTGGAAATGAGTTTTGCGATTTTTGTGGAATTGGTTTGAAATTCTGGATGAGTTATCGGAAGTTGTGTTTGTTTAACTTTTTGTACAGTTTTTATTTGTTTGATAAAAAAGGTTTGGAGGGAATTTGTTTAAGGAATTATGCGAATTGTAGGTGTAAGTGACTTTTAAGAGATTTTTGTTTTCTCGATAACTCGTAGCATGGAAGAAAGTAAAGACATTGTTTGGCTCTTTTTGGTAAATTGCAATGATTTTATTTGAAAAATGGAATACTTCAAAATGACAGTCGGTGCAAGTTAGATTTCTGGAAATAAAAATGCAATTCTCGTGGAAATAATGTAAATTCTAGGATATTCTCCTCTTTTTTAAATATAATTCTTTGGATAAATATTGTAAGATTTAATTGTTATTTATAATATATCTTATCTTATAATATAAAGCTTGCAGGAAATTTATTTTTTAATTTTATGATTCCAGATGAAACAGAAGATTACAAAAGCTTCTCGAGAGAGTTTTAAAATATTTTACATCTAAACTAGTAATTAAAGGATTTCATTATGATGATAATTTCGTATGGATTGAAGATTCGAGAATTTTATTTCATTCCCTGTTTTAATCATTCAAAGGACAGAAAATTCGCGTCTTTAATTAGAAACGTTATATAATGAAGAAAGGTTCTTTAAAATTTTTAATTCAAAATTGAATATAAATTAGAATTAGAGAAACAATAATCAAACAGTCATGATGTATCTAAAATAAGAAGTTTGATATTGACAAATTCTAATTCGTAACTATTTTTATTCAAAACTTGGACATTGCACAATGTTACACAATAAATATCTAGAACCGCAAGTTTGATAATTGTAGAATAGATTAAAGCAAAAAATGAATGTAAAAGAAAATATCTAACAAATTTTGTTTAAATTTCAGTGAATTCTGTGCGAGGATCATTCTGTGCAATTCCCTTGTCTGGTCATGCAGTATCACGGGAAAATCGGGTCTCACTTACGCTGAAGCTCTCGAAAGCGAAGAAAATGCAGCGCGAAGTTTCAAGGAATTTCCAATGGAGGTGAACCTCGATTTTAAAATTTTAATTACTTCAAAAAACTTTATTTCACATTCCATCGTTGTATTTAAAAAAATTTTTTTAAAAAAAGAAATAAAAAAAACACCTTCCCTTTTTATTTCAGCTGCGAATCCCAATATTGTACCTGTCAAATAGAACTCACAGAACGTCTTTCAACGAGATGCTCGAAGATATATACCAATATGCGAGGGATCGATATTTCGTGGGAGAAATGGTTGAAGCGAGTTTCACCGAAGATTCTTGGTGTGAATGCCATGTTCTCCAAGTTATCGCCCCCACTGAACAACAAATCAAACAATATATTCTAGAAAATGGAAGGTACTTATTTATCAATATGGAAGATTTATTAGTATTAAAGATTTATCAATATTAAAGATTGAGTATTAAAAATTCTATTGCTCGAATTGATTTAAAAATAATGTTTCAACAGCAATCCTCAAGAAAGGACGCCTAACCCTCCCTCGAAATTATTTCGCTATGAAGTGGAACAATTAGACTGTGGAGATGACGAAAGTCAAACAATGATCCTCGAAGCTTCACAAGTTCGAAGGAAGAAGCAGCAATATGGACGAGAACGTAACAAGATTTTCCTCAAGCATCTCTGCGAACAAAGCACTAACGGCGTTTGGGTGGTTAAGGTACAAATCATGCTTTTAAAATGTATTGTTTCACTCTGATTGAATTTCAATTTATGTCTATTCTATTTTTTATTTTCTATTCCAGGAAAGCGTTCTACAGAAATATGGCATCGCTAAAGTGAGATTCGATACGATTTTCGATGGACCTTTGCCTGATTTTACTCCAAGACCGAGGAAAGTCATTAAACAAACTTCCTTAGATAAATTCCTTACTTCAGATGTGACGAAACACAGGAAATTTGAGAAGCCGAATACACTGAAGAAAGTTAACAGCGGAATGGTTGAGAAAAAACAGAGAAAACCGAGGTATGTTTGGGATATGAGGAAAAAAAATTGTCAGGGGAATGCGAGTACATGCATAATTGCCAGGGAAAATAGAAATTGACATTTATTTCGAAGGATTATCAAGAATTTACAGGCATTCTTTGAGATTCTCTGGGTTTCTAATGATTTCAAGAAATTCTAAATAATTTAAAAATATTTTAAGATGTTTTTAGGAATTTCAAGAAATTTCAATGAATTTTAAGAGGTTTCCAAGGTTGTCGTAAATTTGAGCGATTTTTACGAATTTTAAGTGTTGTGCAGTGATTTTAAATTTTAAAAGATTTAAAGTAATATACGAAATTTTTGAAAAACTTCAATAGTATTTTTAATGATAATTTGTTCGCATTTTTAATATTTTTCTGGTGGGGAAATTTCTTTGAAAGTCAGGGAAATGAAAAAATTGAATTTTTTGGCCACCATGAATATTTATGTAAATTCCAGACATCTTGTCTCTAGTTATTAGTCGTCAATTATTCAAACCTCCGAGATGGCTGTTTAAAATCTGAAAAATTATAATCCCTTTTTCTTCAATTTCAGAGTAAACGGAAAATTCAAAGAAGACATAAAGGCCCGCGCCCTCGAGGAAAAGGCAAGGCGAAAGGAGGAACGCCTTGAGAGAAAAGAGCGCAAGAAGGAGGAAAAGCAGATTCAAGTAGCCTTCCAAGCTTACTTAAAAGAGTGGAACAAGCCGAAAGAGGATCTAGAATGCGAGGATTTGGCTCCACTTCCTTCTGCAGTTCCAATAAATTGTGATGTCCCGAACGAGAAGTTCGGAGATTTTGCAATGATCCTAGAGTTCCTTCAATTCTTTTACGAGGAGCTGGAGGTGAACACTTATTTCACTGGAGGTTTGACCCTTGACATACTCGAGAAGGCGATGATGGTGAAGGACGTTGCAGGTCCCTTTAGCGACTTGGTGCAGCTTCTCCTCGCGAATATTTTTAAATACCAGGCGGAGGAGGAAAATGAAATTCATGCAGACGCTGCCGATTTGAAAGACGATATTAATTTTGATAAGGGAGTTCCTTCGATGGCTGAGGCTACAAAACTCGCAACACTGGCCTCCACTTGGTGTCAGAATCACCAAGGATGTCAGCTTTCAGAATTGGTTCTTGATCATGTCACTTTGAGTGAAATTTTGAGACAACATTTGTTGAGTTCCGGAGGAAGAATCAGCGAAGTCGCTTCCAAGTGGAGGTATTCTCAAAGAGGTGAGTTCTCTCCTTTTTAAAAGGAACGTTTTATTATTTCGAAAGCTTTCTTTAATACTGAAATTCTCTTTTCCAGGTGGTTACACGAATCACGATGACCCAGCCCTTCTTTTGCGAATGAACGAGCCCCGAATCTTGCGAATGCTCGGTCACAGAAGCGTCTGCGAATTTGACCTCGACGAGAGACTCATTGTCGTCACTTGCCTCATTAACCAGCTTCTAACTTTCGCCTCGATTCGAGACGTAATCGAGGAAAGGTATGAGAAGCTCCATCAAGCCAAGAAGGAGCTAAAATCCTTCCTTGTCGCTGAGCAAAAGAAGGAAAAGGAAGAGAGAGAGAAAATGAAGGAGCTCCAGAAGGAAGGAAAAATGGAGGAAGATCTTGAACAAAAACCGAAGAAGATTACTCGCGGAAATTGTGAAGAGGAGAAGAAGAGAGAGGAATACGAAAATAAATTAAGGGACCTTCAAATAGCATCGAGAGATGATCAGATGATGGTTTTGCTTGGATCTGATCGAGCACATCGTAGATATTGGAGATTTCTTTCCATTCCAGGTAGGAAAAGTTGAAAATAGCTTAAGTCGCTTAATTTTGTCAGAAAAACATTAATTCAATCCTTTTTAAATCTTTTTAGGAATTTTTGTGGAGAATGACGAGCGGTGGCCAGGAACTTGTATCCCAAGAGGAACTCCTCACATCCCAGAACTTCAAAACCGAGAGTCGACTTACACGTATCTTCGTAGTAAATTTGACGATGAGTTTAATGACAAGGAAAACAGTTTTAATAAAAAGTCTAAGAAATCACCGAAGAAGGTGAGCTTCGCAGACAAAAATGGACTAAAATCTCCAAAAAAGGAGTCGAGAACGGAGGCGAGCGATATAAGTAAGTC
This sequence comes from Synergus gifuensis, assembly GCA_904066015.1. Lineage (NCBI taxonomy): Eukaryota > Metazoa > Arthropoda > Insecta > Hymenoptera > Cynipidae > Synergus > Synergus gifuensis. Next base: position 60,675 of record CAJFCO010018461.1, read on the forward strand.
GTTGATGGCCTGCACTGGTGACAAAGAATGTCCAGTTCATTGTGTAAGAGAGGAATCTAAATGGAATTTCTATGGAAATCGAGAAGATATCGAGGCAATGATTAACGGACTCTGCAAAAGGGGAATTCGAGAGGGAGAGTTAAGGAATAATCTCATTATGGAAACTTCGAACCTCGTTGAGGTCATTGAAGAATGCCCGAAACACAAGCTTAATCCGGACGTTGTAAGTAACAATTTCATAGATTTTAGTCATTTTCCTCTAGCGAATTTTTAATTTTATTAACCGACATTGTTTTGTCTTCAGTTTACCGAGCCGACAAAGGAATCTGCAAACAAATCTTTGAAAAAGACAAAACAGGAGAAGGAAAGCACGAATCTAAACTTCCCAAACGACATGCCTATCGATTCAGTTATGGAATTGACCTTGAGAGATTATGTCCTCGATTTGGAGGATAAGATCAAGCTTGGGTGTCTCGGTTCCTTGAAGGTGATTGACCGGGACTTGTGGAGGAAGGCAATACAGGACACTCATTACGATAAGCAGTGTGATAGACTCGTTTATGGATTAAATGAAGTGGAAGTTGATGTTGCTGTTAATTCTACTTTAGACAAGATCAAGAACGAGTCGAGGAGTAGCAGACCGAATACCCCGGATTCCGAGGTTGGAAGTGTAGGCACAAAAACCTACCGAGATCCTGGAAAATATCTCGGCCCGCCTGGCGAGAACGAATTGAGTCCAGATGCAACACAACAGATGTCTATTAGACAAATGGCCTGCGCCATTTTGCAGGTGAGGTTTCATTGTATTATTGGGTTAAAAAGGACGTGCTCAATATTTATTTATTTATTTATTTATTTATTTATTTATTTATTTAATAGGTGTACCACGCTATAGAACCAAAGTACCTGAAAAAACCCCTCGGTGTTGATGAGAAGGATAAAAAATGGTCAAGCGAAGAGGCGAGAGACAGGTGGGAACATTCCCTAATGGCCTCGACAAGTTGGTCCCAACTTTTCCTTCACCTGAGCACTCTTGACAACAGCATCGCCTGGGGAAGAAGCGCGCTGAATGCCCAGTGTCGAATTTGTAGGAGGCGCAGGGACGCCGAAAATATGTTGCTTTGCGACGGATGCAATAAAGGACATCATCTCTATTGTTTGAAACCTAAACTGAACGTTAGTATAGACAATACTTGGATAGACTAGCAGACCAACACGCATTCTACGCTCACGATCATTTATTTTACTTTTTATAACTTCAAATCATTCAAAAACCAATGAAATTTCGTTGATTCAAATTTAGAGAGCATGTTTGAAACAACAATGTATGCGAAATTTTCGAGATATTTTGTTATAGATTTCGTTATACATTTCATTTAAGATAAGATTTAAAATACTGATTAATTAATTTTCTTTGATAAATTATTAAATTACTCATTCTAATTTTATTACAGACAATTCCTGAGGGCGATTGGTTCTGTACTACGTGTAAACCACGAGAAGTGAAGCCAAAGGAAAAAGCCAAGAAGAGAAGAAAGTTTGAGGACGAACCCGAGGAGGACGCAGTATTAACCAAAGAGACGCGCCAGAATCGAGCCAAGAGAATCCCAGGTAGCGAGGATGAGAACGGAGATGAAGAAATGAATGAGGAAGATGATGATGAGGAGAGCGACGATGACTCGTACGTTTTTTTACTTTATTTTAGTTTTGTTTTTCTTCCTTTTATTTATTTATTTTTTATTTATTTACAGAGACAAATCACAAACCTGCTCGGGATGTTCACTTGGTGGAAAGTTGATTACCTGCGACACCTGCAGGGTAAGCATGCACTGGAAATGCTTCGACCCACCACCTCCAAGGTGTCCCCGAGGAAAATTCTGGTGCATCTCCTGCAAAACAAAGAAATATAACGTCAGTTTAAAACTCGGTAAGTCCTCTCAAAATCCTAGTTGTAAATTAATATAACCTTCCTCTCTTAACTACAGTTCTCGTCCTCATTCTGAACTACGATTTTTCGAAATGAGAGTCGAAATATTAGCAAATGGGCTTTAGTCTTACAGCGAATTTGCTCTCGTTTTTATTTAATTCTTTGCTTTTCTTTTTTGTTGGAAACTCATCTCAAATCTAATCTCACTAGGTAGAAATAATATTTAAGTTTTTTTTTATTTTTATGATAAAAATCGATCTGGGCAATTTTATTTCCTATTTTTTTTTTTTTTTTTTTAATATTTACTTTTAGATTCAATTTAGATGATCTTCAACCTTCCTTTGCTTTTGAATTTGAGTATTGAAATTTTAACTTTAAATTAGAAGTTTTATTGATAATTAAGGGAAAGATCGAGTTAAAATTGCCCAGTTTCGAAATAAAAGAAAGAAATTAGGCTTAGCTTTGGGTGTGTTATTAGTGAGGGGGCGAGACAGGGATAAAGAGATGGAGAGATCGTCTGCAGCAACAGCACGTTCTCGAATCCACGGCTTCGCCAAGAGCCTCCTCACTAGAGACTCTGCAGACTGGGACGGCTGTATGTCAATTTTCTATCTTGCACTTACAATCAATAACATCTTGCCTCTTATTAGGATGTTCCTCTCGTCAAAATCATTCAAATTTACTAAAATGATCATGAAACCAGTAAAAATAGAATCGAGGAATTCTTATTACTCATCAGTGGTTAAATAAAATTAAAGATAAAGCATAAATTATTTGTTTTAAATAACTAAAGATATTGAAAAACTTGGTGAAGGCATTTCATCTGAATATTTGTATTTGAAATATTCAAATTAAATGAATATTTCAATCAAAACTGAAAATTCAAATTGCAGAACGTCCTGGTTTTTATTAATTCATTGTTATTGTTGTTATATTCTATTATTTAAAAAAAATTATCACCAATTTTAGATCTTGAATGCATGACTCCTTTCTTTTCATCCCACACAAGGACTTGATTCGAAGTTATTTTAATATTTAGGTTTTTTAACTTAATATTCGATTTCTATATCAGTCTCACTTACTTTCCATCTGTCTTTTCAAATTTTTAAATTATTTATTGGTGTTTTATGTGTTTAATACTAACTTATTGATTCTAAGCTTCTATCTCAGCTTTCCTTAAATTTTTAACAACTTTTACTTTTTAGCAACGCTGTAGAATATTTTAATGGTGTTAATTTTATCGCACGGTGTAGGGTTCGAAGATTTATATTTTAGTTTTTATTTCAATTTTTCAAATGCACAACTTCATGTATTTGTTTAACAATTTGTATTGTACAGTTTGTGGGAAATTCAACTGGCCCTAAAATGCTTTTCTTATTATTTTTAATAATTTCATCTTTTTATTATGAAATATTTCTTCTTTATGTAGCTTTGAATTAAATATTCTAAAAATTAAAGAAAATTAAAGTAATTTCTTATTTTCAAGCGAAGATTTTAATTTTTTAAAATAAATAAATAATTGTTTTCAACAATATTATGCATTTTTAGTTTCCAAATATCATAATTAGCATGATTATGAAAGTCTGTGCCTTTTGTAAATATCGCTACTGATTCATAAATTCATATAGTTTAATTTTTACATTCATTTCTCAAGCCTCTTGTCTATTAATTATGTAATTATTTAATTAATTAATAGACTATTATAAAAAAAAGATTGCTCTCGTATAATGAATTTCAGGGCTCTCAATCGATTTTCGATTTCTTCTTTAAGGAAAAATTAACGAGTTATTAAATTTAAAGCCTTTTTTTTAATTTAAAAAAAAAATTATGAAATGGGTGTCTAGCTAGTTAAATAAATTTTGAATTTTTTCAATTGTATATTTTTACTTTTATTCTGAAAATTTCTAATTTTGGAGGCTTTTCAATTTTGGATCATTTTCTAATTTTGAGATCTTTCAAATTTGAATCGTTTGTAAATTTCTAGGCTATAGAAATTATTTACTTTTTGAAATTTGACCCTATTTTTTTATTTAAAATTATAATTAATTTATATCTAATTTTATTTTTTCTTTAGTTTTAACTAAACTTCTAATTAATTAATCTGCTATTCAGAAAGCTAGTCACCCTTTTGTAACTTACGAATCCGAATCTAAAATTAATTATTAACAAGGTGTTCAATATTTTCTAAAAATCGTTAGAAAAATGTATTCAATTGTTTAAAAAATCTTTCAATTTAAAATTGCCCAATTCTATACACTTGCAATTTTAAATTATTGAATTTTGAAAGCATTGAATTTAAAATCTTCGCTTTGGGACGTTTTCAAATTATTTTTTAAATCTATAAATTTTTATTTCAATGAATCATCTGGAAAAACTTATTAAACACGAAAAATGGTCCTGAATTTTTGTTTGACCTTCAAGTGGTCGTTCTCTATTATTCCTGAAATAAAAATTAATTATTTATAAATAATTGATATTCAATAAACCAATATACAAATTTTCTATCCAATAATCTTCGAACCTTACCACGCGAAAGTAAAAAGCTGAGCTTCCTTCGCTTTTTTGAGACGCGAAAAATACTTTTCCGCCGAGTTTCTAGAAATTCGACTTTTACTTAGACATCAGCAACTCTGAAGACGAGCCAAGACAGACGAGAAGAACATCAAAACGTGCTGCCGAGGAACCAGCAGAAACCGAGAAACAGACTTTGAAAAGCATGAAAGCAACTCTCCAGGAACTTCTCGCAGACGTGACACATCACAGAGACTCCTGGCCATTCCTGAGTCCAGTGACCAAGGACGAGGTTCCTGATTACGAGGATTACATAAAAAAACCAATGGACTTTGGCACGATAAAGTACAAACTTGGCAATGGGGATTATGAGGAACTCGAAGAGTTCTTTGCCGATTGTCTCCTAGTCTTCGACAACTGCAACACCTATAATCACGAACACAGTTTGGTTTACAAGTGAGTTTTATATCCGAATTTGACTCACGGCTTGGGTTCGGATGCCAGAGATCTATCGCTCTAGGTGGCTAACCAAAAAGTTCCTAGTGACGTCTAACATTCTTGTGTTTTAAGATTTAAGAACTATTATTTTTTTTTTATGCATATTAACCAGATCTATTTTCAAAATTTTGCTCCTTCTTCTTTTATGATCTTGTTTACTGAATATCTAATGTCCCGGAACTTAGAACCGCAAACTAAAAATTTCAAAAAAATGAAAGCTGTGCTAAATTGTATTAGGTTTGTGCTCATTTGTGCAGCAAACAATTTTTTGAAAAATCCAAAATTACGGGCACAATTAATGAAAACGTTTTTTTTTGGTAGAACCGCAAGTTATTATTAACTTAAAATCAAAGGTTATGCTAGGTAGATTAAAGTACACTGAATTTTGTGCAGCAAAGAAAAATTCCGAAATCTTAACCATTTTCAAAAAAAAAAAAACTAAAAACAATACAAAACTTTATCTTCGAAAATTAAAACTTGTGCTGAATTGTGCTCGGGAAATGCAATCACTTTTCCATTGTAAGAAATTATGTACGACCAACAGTTTTCATGTAAAAACTCAAAATCCAAACTCAAAAATCTCAAAATTATCAAATTTTGAAAAAACAAAACTTGTGCTGAGTTTTGTTCGAAAAATGAAAACTATTTCTCCTTTTGCAAAATTTTGTACGACCAACAGTTGTCATGTAAAAACTCAAAATCCAAACTCAAAAATCTCAAAATTGTCAAATTTTGAAAAAAAAAAAAAATGTTGTGCTGAGTTGTGCTCGAAAAGTGCAACAACATCTTCCTCTTAGAAAATTTTGTACGACCAGAAGTTCTTAAACTACAACTCAAAATGTAAAACTCGAAAAAAAACTGAGTTTCAAGTTTTGAGTTTTCATTTGAGATCTGTTGGTCGTATGGAACTTTGCAAGAGGAAGAAGAGTTTGCATTTTTCGAGCACAACTCTGCACAAGTTTTGTTTTTTCAATATTTGATAATTTTTTACTCAGGTTTTTTTGAGTTTCAGGTTTTGAGTTTTCATTTGAGATCTGTTGGTCGTATGAAATTTTGCAAGAGGAAAATGAGTTTGCATTTCTCGAGCACAACTCAGCACAAGTTTTGTTTTTTCAAAATTTGACAATTTTGAGATTTTTGAGTTTCGATTTTGAGTTTTTACATGAAAACTGTTGGTCGTGCATAATTTCTTACAATGGAAAAGTGATTGCATTTCCCGAGCACAATTCAGCACAAGTTTTAATTTTCGAAGATAAAGTTTTGTATTGTTTTGCTTCCTCATAGAGGAAGCTTTGTGGTGGTGACAAAATCCTGTTTCCTAAAAAAGGTTTTTTTCAACATATTTTAATGTCAATATATCTAACATGATGTCCTGAAAAATTGTCCGGATGTGTGTGTGTGTGTGTGTCACGATCCAGCAATTTCTTGAAAACGCGTAGAGATAAATTGATGAAATTTTGCATAGTTATTTCATTATACACCTAGTTGAATTTTTTACAATGGTTTAACAAAATATTTAATTTTTCAAGTTTTATGTACTTTTATAATTTTCTTAAAATTCATTTTTTCACTATAACTTCTCAAATAATCAAAATTCAAAGATGACGTAAGGAAAATAAAGGTTCCTTACGTCGAGACGAATCGATTGACCTATAAGATTAATGCATTTCATTGAAAAATAAGGATGTTATGGTTAATTGTATTTTAAAAAATTAATTTTTCGACTATAACTTTTCAAATAATCAAAATTTTGACTTGATGTAAGGAAAATAAATGTTCCTTGCATCGAGACGAATCGATTGGTCTATAATATTATTTCATTTCATTGAAAAATAACAAAGTTATGGTTTTATTTAATTATAAAAAATTAGTTTTTCAACTATAACTTCTATAATATTCAAAATTCGAAGCTGACGTAAGGAAAATAAAGGTTCCTTGCGTCGAGATGAATCGATTGACCTATAAGATTAATGCATTTCATTGAAAAATAAGAAGATTGTGCTTTATTGTAATTTTTGAAAATGGATTTTTCGAATATAACTTCTCAAATCAAAATTTTAAAGCAAAGTGCTCATTGAATGAGCACAAAAGTTGATACAACTTCAAAGCTAGTTTAGTTTTTTTTTGGAAAATGGTTAAGTTTTTGGAATTTTTCTTTGCTGCACAAAATTCAGTGTACTTTAATCTATCTAGCACAACCTTTAATTTTAAGTTAATAATAACTTGCGGTTCTACCAAAAAAAAAACGTTTTCATTAATTGTGCCCGTAATTTTGGATTTTTCAAAAAATCGTTTGCTGCACAAATGAGCACAAACCTAGCACAATTTAGCACAACTTTCATTTTTTTGAAATTTTTGGTTTGCGGTTCTAACTTCCGGGACATGAAAATCTATCGTATTTAAATGTCAAATTAATATTTTTTCTTTTTATTCTGCTTTGGTTTGAAACTCGATTTATTTTCTTTAAGGGCTTAAGTTCTAACTTCAAAATTCTACCTCTCCATTTTACTCAACGAATAATAAATATAAGTATTTTTTCGCTTTGTAGCCAGAACTTTTTGGGAACAGAAATTTGCCTATAGACGGGATGGCCACATACCAGGGAAGTCAAGAAAGTCAGAGAAGTCAGGGAAATGCGAGTAGTTGTCAGGAAAAATAGAAATTGACATTTATGTCTTATTGCATATTACATTTCATAGTTTATTTAACAGATTTTAGAAACTGTCCAAGGATTTCGAAGGATTATAAAGAATTTCCAGAAATTACAACAGATTTGTATAATATTTAAAAGATTTAGTTGAATTTTAAAGGACTTCATGAAATTTTACGAGATTTTTAAAAGAAAGAAATCTTAAGGAATTTTAAAGGATTTTAAAAAGCTTATAAGAAATTTTAATTTTTTAACGTAATTTTAAGGGATTTTAATGTTCCTTCTGAAATTTTAAAGGATTTCATGAGATTTATCTAGGAACTAGTAAAAATGACGCGCGCGCTTTTTGTTTCTTAATCACTCAACCTTTTTAATTAAATAAATCAAATATTTATATTCAAAAAAATCAGTTTCATTACAAATAATTTCAAATATTATTTATTAAAAAAAAAACAAATAATTTATTTTTAAAGATAAACACACCCATTTCCCGAAAATTTATCGGAGCGAATCAATTTCATTCCGAGAGTATCCGTGGAAAAAAGAGAAATAAAATCCGAATGAATTCGAGCCAATCCGAAGGTTGTATGAAGATTCTTATACAAATGAATTCGAGGCAATCCGAAGTCTGTATAAAGATTATTATCCGAATGAATTCGTGCAAATCCGAAGTCCATAAAAATTTCTATCCAAATAAATCCGTACCAATCCGAAATGTATATAAAAAATTCCTATCCGGATGAATCCATACCAATCCGAAGTATGTTTAAAGATGGCCATCGAAATGAATCCAAGGCCAGCCTATAAATTCCTACCAAAATCAATCCGAGGCAATCTAATATCAACCTAAAAATTCCGATCCGTATGAATCCGAGCTAATCCGTATCAGCTATCAGTAACACCACAAAAAACTGATCAAAAGAAATAAAAAAATGTTTTGTAAAATTTTGCACTTATGATTGCATGTTAAAATTGGTGATTTTATTAATCATTAGAATTGAACTATCGGATTCATTCAGTATGAAACTCTTCAGAGAAGCCTCGAATTCGTTCGGATTAAATATGCGGATTAATTCAGTTTAAAAAGTTTCTTGGGATGAGTCTCATCAGATTTATTTGGATTGAAACTTCGAATTCATTTGGTTTAAAAACTTTCTTTGGACCACCCTCGGATTCATTCGGATTGAAATCTCAGTTTCATTCGGTTTGAAACTCTTTTCGGATGAGCCTCAGATTGATTCAAATTGAATATTCGGATTCATTAAGCAAGTTCTACGAATGAGTTGAAAATGTGAATCAGAATGACTTGAAATGACTCAGATTCGCTCGGATACAGACTGGATACAAACTTTGCATTGGCTCAAAATACCTCGAACTGCATGACTCGAATTTGAATTTTATCTGAAGCTTTCGCAGAGTTACTAAAAATTTCATAGGTTTGGAACGATCCACAATAAATAAATCAGTTTAAAATATTTTTACTTTTACAAATATTTTACATAGAATATAAAAAATAATGTGAAGCTCACAATTTAGAATTTTTTTATTGATATTTTGAATTTTTATATATTAATAGAATTTTAAACAAATGTTTTATTTTTAATGATAAACACACCACTTCCCGAAAATACAGAAATTTATTATATTAAAAAATTAAAATATCGTGCTTCGTGAAACGAAGCACGATAAACGATTTGAAATATTAAAATATAAAAATAAATATTAAAATATTAAAATTAAAAATATTGTTTAAAATACTTTTACTTTTCCAATTTTCCAATAGAATATAAAAGATTATATTATTAACAATAAAATTAAACAAATATTTTATTTTTAATGATGATAAACACACCATTTCCAGAAAATACAGATATTTATTTTTAAAAAGTTGTAAAGTCTGGAACGACTCACGATAAACAAATCGGGTTAAAGTATTTTTACTTTTCCGATATAAAACATAAAAAACAAGGTTCAGCTTAAAACTTAGAATTTTTTTATTGACTTTTAAAATTTGTATATTATATTAATTAATAGTAGAAATATAAATATACCTTTAAATTCGTTTATCCGACCACACATTCCAATAATGTCGTTGAAATTTCACCAACTTATGTATTTATTTACAATTTCACTCTATATGCATAAATATATGTAAATCAATCTGTCAAACTGATATAAACAGTAATATCCATGTCCCAATGTCAAAAAAACTTTCAAAACAAAGAAATACCAAAAAGCAAGCAAAAAAAATAGGAGCCAACTTCAAAGTGTGGACAAAGTGAATAAATGAATGAAAAAATAGGAAGATTATTATTATAGATTTCAAGAAAGGGCCTAGCCGGGTAAGCATGTAAAATCTGCCCCCGCATGTATCAAGTTCAAATTGGTACCATATATTGGCACCTATGAGTCACAAAATTCCTGCAAGTCTCAACCTTAAAAACGTATTTTTATAGGAGTTATGGAGGGGGAAAGAAAAATCAAAAAAGCAGTTTTTCTCATAAACGGCTCAACCGATTTTTATGAAAA
>CAJFCO010018461.1:75789-103976 GCA_904066015.1 Synergus gifuensis
TTGGGTAAACTAATTTGCTCTTATGGTAAAGTATTACATGCCCTTAATTGAATTAATTCTTTTCCACTCCAACTGTTTGTATTTCTAATTTTTTTTTCTTTTGTTATGCTTGCTTTAATTTTTAAGGTTTTCCATTCCTCTAAAACATTTAAGAGAAGAAGATGATTTTGTGGTTAATATTTTGGACATTTCTTGATATTGCCCAATTTCGCAATTTAGATGCTTTTAAATTATTATTATTATTATTATTATATAAAATTAGATGAAAAATTAATTCTTCTTCTCTCAGGCATGGCTAAATAACGCAGCGGTGAAGGTTTCACGAAAGTGAATCTTGAAATCTTAATTTCCGTTACAATTAGAAAGTTCTTTGTTCAAAAAGCTTGTGCGCGTTACGGGGAAAAATAATCTTTGGCCTCCGAACACGTGAAAAGATAGACCCGGGAACTATTCGATTGCCCATTTTTGATCAGTTCGGTTTTCAGGGCTGGTCAGAGGCTACTAAAGTACTTCGAGAAACGCTGCAAGGAACTTGGACTTGACTATAACGAGAGCACAGTTCGCAAAACAAAAAAACCCAGACTTGAAGAAGAAATCGTCAATAACGGAGACACCAACGGCAATGAAAATGGCAGTGCAGATAGCGACAAGGAAGAATCAGCACTTAATAAAAGCTAGACCTAGATTTTAAATTTTCAATGACCTAAGACATGTATTTAGTACTTACACGCTTGATCGTCTATTTAAAATAAAAACAAAAAATAAAAAGTTTTCAAATATAGAGCATTCGAATTTTGTATGAGCGCTTTCTATATTTGAATACTTTTCAATTTTTCCTTATCAGAGGCTTTTGAATTTTTGTTTCCAAATTACCAAGTGATCTCTATTTAGAAACCTTCGTAATTGGTTCTTTGAATTCTAAAAAAATATGAATTTTTGTTTAATTGAAAACTCTGATCGCTTAATTTGGAGACTTTTATTTAAATCCTTTAAGGTTTCCAAAGGTGCTTTCTGATTTTGAAGGCTCTCCAAATTAGACTTGGTTCTGATTTTTTGAGCATTTGGATTTCTTATAAATTTGGGTGCAAATTTGGAACTTTGAAAGATTTGGGTTTTTCCCAAATTGAACGGCCTTCCAAATTTTGATGCTTGTGAATTTCAATGCCTTTCCAAACTTGAAAAGCCCTTTTTCAAAATTTTCCTGATATCCGATTTGATTTGTTCTCCAATTTCGATCAAGCGAGTGAATTATTAGAACAGCAATTAAAATTAGGTTCGAAACCCATTTAGTTGATTCTCAGCGGGGCACGCGAGCAGTATTAAATAAGAAAATGACTTGAAGAAGAACAAAATTAGGAAAAAGCGTAGAGCGTAGTTCCTGTTATTTATAACAAAAAGAATCAATAAGACGATATCCAGAATAATAATCTCCTCAAAACTCTAAAGCTAAACTTATCAAAAAAACAAAATCAAAATCTATTTGTTTTTAGTATACAAATAGTTTGTAAAAACTATTTGTTTTTTATAATTTTTTTACGTCGACTTTTTTTTGTGTCCCCTTGTGTAATTAATAGTTGAAGATAACTGAATAATTATCGTTAATTATTCGGGATATGCCGTAAATTACCTACTTTATTATATTATTGACTATTTATTATAATTATTTGAAAGAAATTTCGCACCTGATTGTTAAAATTTGTATGTTTTTATTGGCGCTACTTGTCAACGAATTCGTATTACAAAATAATAGTTTGTAGAGAACTGATGAAGGCAAGAGATTTTTTTTCTTTACTTAGTTCAGAATCATGTGAATTGTTCTCTCTCTCTCTCATGTTCGATAAGATCAGCCTTTTTTCGAGATTTTTGGAGAAAATTAACAGGCTGGACCTTAGCAGTGTTTAGGATAAGAAGTGTCATTACTCATACACATGTACAGCATAATCGAGCCAATCATTTTTAACGATGTATGTTTTATACAATTAATTTGGTAATAAAGAATCTTAAAAAAAAAAATTAATTTTCTTCTATTTTCTATCTGAATTACTCCTTCTAGACTCTATTTTCAGTTCTGAATTTAATTTAATTGTAATTTAAATTTTAGATGACTTCTTTTATTTTATACTAATGTCTTCAAATTCTCGAACTTTCCAAATTTGTATACTTTGCAATTTTGATTGCTTATTTAATTGATTTATTTCAATATAATATTAGGTCGATGAGAGCCTTGAATTTAATTAATGAATGTACTCATTTTTTTTAAACGAAAATATCTACATGTTTAGTGTCTGTTCAGCTTTTCTTTCTTTGCATGACTTATTTTAACTAATAACTTTCCAAACTGACGACTTTCTCTAGAAATAGATAACAAAATCTTTTGAAAAATCTAAGAAGCAAAACTATAGGGATCAAATTTTATTTTCATACGTAGTGTCCACGTTTACAAGAAATCGTAGACATATCTTGAGAATATTTTTGAATTAACGACTGCAGTTGGATTAATTAGACAGAATAATTAATGGTCTTCTCCACTGAAAGCTTTCCTGTCTATCTCCCTCCATTTTGCCACATTCGCTGGATTGTACGCTGTAAGCAAGAAGAAAATAATTGTTATTGCTTGTTAAACATCTGAAACAGCTTAATTATAAAGTGACTTTCTTTTAATATTAAAAAAAAAAGATAATAAAAATCAGGCTTAACTTACATAGCTTCTGGATTTTGTAGAACATATATGCAACAATGGGGATTGAGTAACAAATGTATCTAAAACCCCAAGAATGTTTATAATAGTGTTTATATGGAAACTGCACAATGCATGCAGTAAAAGTGTAGGGAAATTTCATGTGACGTTTTACTGGAGCGTCTGCCATGGTAACTGAAAAAATAAATTCACATGTTATTTATTATTCATTAAATTTGAAATTGATTCATACTCCCATTTTTAAGGAAAATTAAAAAAAAAATTACAGTTTTAAATGCCAATTTGAAGGTATAATATCTTTAAAAAATCATATTGTAAATTCCATTTATAATCTGGAAACTAAAAACCTTTTAAATATTTTAAACATTAAAAATATTGAACCCAAATTTCTTTTACGTTTATAAATAAGATAAAAATAAGATATATTTTTATTTAAAAAATACGAGAAGCTAAAGTTAAAAACTTTACTTTGATTTTCACTAAAATGATAATTTTTAATCTTTACAACACTTACAATAGTTACAATAAAATAAATACAATATGTAGTTACATTTTTCTATGTAAAAACTAAAACTATTAAGGCCATATATCAGTTATCGAAATCCTACCTTACCGGCATTTTTCCCTGCAATTTTCTACATTGGAATACAAAATTACTTTGAAATTATTATTTGTTTTAATACAAATTTAGGACTAGATAAACGTACCTTAGTATATTTTCTTTTATTCTGGAAAGTTTCAACTAGATATCTTAGTAAATGTATATAAATAGCTATAAATTACAGCTTTGTAAGATTTGTAAGGAAAAAATGTCGGTAAGGTAGATATACAATAACTGATTACCATATGATCAAGTTCAGAGATCCCGGGCAAACCCGGATTTTTTATTCAAAATTTTTACTGTTTAAAAAAAAATAATTTGCACAGATATAAGGAATGTTAACACGGATGTCTGAGCTCTATTATTTTTTTTTTAAAACGTAAAAATTGTGAAAAAAAACCCGTGTTATCTAAATTTGCTCACATGGTAAGTAACACATGTCCTTATAATTCATTATATAAAATGGTGCAACTGAAATTTTAAGGTTAGAACTATACGCAGTTCTTGAAATGCTCGCAATTAAAAACTATTAATAAAAACAGAAAGGCTCCTTTAATCAAAGGTTTACACAATTAATAAAAATTAGGTATTTTACCATTTGGAATTTAATTTTATGCGATATTTCTTTGAAAATGATAAGCTCACTCAGAAACTCTAGAAATCAATATTAAGGAGAGAAAGTTGGAGTAAATCACTATAAATATCCAGTTTGCATAAAAATAACTATTAATAATTACCGAATTGATCTTTTTCCTAATTACTTCAGTCCAAAAATGATTTAAACACACTATTTAGAGCAGAACAATTTTTTTGGAGGATTTTAAAAGATTTACGACAGAGGGTGACGTTCATTCAGTGAATTACGTAAGGCCAGGACCGCTTTAGACAAAAAACGCCCCCCCCTCCGTTTTTATATATTTTTCTTAAAGAAAAGATATAATTTTATTCAAAAATTATAAAAAATTTTAAATTTTTATTTTTTTTTAAATCACAACAAAGCACCCCTGAAATTTGGCACCCGGGGCGACCGCCCTACTTGCCATGCCTTAAAGCCGGCCCTGAGTAAGGCCACTTCCTTCTTCCTTTAGCTTCAGTGGGCGCGTTTAATTTTCGAATTGAACATATGTACATAATGTATTTTTTTTTTATTTTCCAGATTGATTCCGAGAAAGTTTATAAATTGGATACTTTTTAGTTTTAGATTTATTTCAAATTTTAGGTGAAAAATAGGTGAGAAAACAAAAGAAAAGTTGAAAAATCAGTTAGGAAATTAGGAAAATTGAAACGGAAATGCGTTATAGAACCAAGGGTGTAGTTGGAATTTTTCGAACCCTTGTAAAAAGAAGAGCTATTTAAAGATTTAAATTCAATTTTTATATTAATTTGTTATTAATTTTCGATAAATTTCAGACACTTTAATATTCGCCGCATTTCATTTAGTTGGAAGCAGAACTAGAATTCAGGAAATTTTAGAGTGAATTAAGGGCGTTGGACCCAAGTGTTAAGCTCAAAATTCCATTCTCCATTTTACTCAATGAAAATTATAGATAAATATTTTTTCGCTTTGTAGTGCTAATCTTTTTACATTCTCATCAGAGAATGTATTAGCTTTGTGTAAAATTTGACCCCTCCATTTTTTGTCAAATGTCCATGTTTTGTGACCCCCTGAACCCGAAAAACATGTTTTTATCAATATGTCTGTCTGTCTGTCTGTCTAGATTTTATTTTGTGAGCATGATAACTTTCGAAAGAATTGACCGATTTGATTGGCCTTTGGTATACTTATACTCTTTTAGTGTCCTAAAATGAAGATCAAGTTTGTTAGCCAGCCATTTTGGATAGAAATTAAAAAATTTTGAAAAAAATTTTTTTTTAATTTACAAATTTTGTTTAAGGATATTCGTAATACTTAAATAGTCGAACAATTTATCATTATGACTTTTCTCGATAAAACGAAAATTGTCAGACTTATCCCTAACAAAAGCTTCAGATTAAAATTCATTCCGAAAAAATCCGAAATGTTTCGAATCATTCTGAAATTTGTATCCGCACCAAATTCCGATTTAATCCGAAGGAAGTTTTCAATCAAAATTAATCCGAAGCCCATTCAAAATCTCTCCGAACGTTTAATCCGACTGAATCCGAATGAATCCGAACTTTCAATCCGAATGAATCTGATTTAATCCGACTGAGTCCGCCAATCCGAATGAATCCGAACTTTCAATCCGAATGAATCTAATTTAATCCGGCCTATCCGAACCAATCCGAATGAATTTCTTCGGAATAGCTCGGATTCATTCGGATTGAAAAGTTTCTTCGGAATGGTTTGGTTTCATTCGGATTCGCTCGGATAGAGATTTCGCATTGGCCCGGATGACTTCGGATTGGCTCGGATTGGAATCCTATCCGAAGCTTTCGCCAGGGTGGCTAATGTAAAGAAATATAAAGCTAGTATCAAAAACCTTAGGGCCCAATTGGCTCTAATCACGCTCCTTCACATTTTCAAAAGGCGACTCTTGCGCCTCTAGCATCAATTTTCAGAACCTTCTAGGAATTTTATACAGAAACAGCGCCGCTATCGACGGTTTCAAAACCAAGCGGTTGTTCTTATTTGTGAAACGTGACAGTTTTTCTGTTCAATCTGTGCCAGAAATCGACAGAATACGAAGAGAAAACGTCACTTGAAAAATTTGGAAAAGCGTCATGTCGCCAAGAAGAACCAGAAGAGGTGAGAAAAAGTATTCGACGACGGTTGTTTCCAAGGAAACTCTTTGCAAAATAATGTTGTTTGGGCGGGATGTGTTGTAGAAAATGGCGTCTGCTTTGGCGCCCTGCATAAAAACATTGATAAAAACGTTAATATTTTATGACCCGCATTTATCAAAATAGAAAAAGTAATCTTTCCTCATACATAAGATTCACTCTCTTAACTTCTTCTAATTTCGATCTATTCAGTTCTCAGAAGAAATATCTAAGGAAAAATCGCACCTCTGGTACATCGTACCCGGTGTTGTTTTGAAGGAATTTTTAAAAGAAACTAGGGGGAATGACAGGAATACCTTTCACGAATTTTACTGGATTTTCAACAATTTTCTGGACTTGAGAGTACTTTATTATTTAATTATGAGTCGAGAGATTTTGGGATTATTTTCTGTGATGATTTTCGATGAGGGTTGAAGTGTTTTTCACTTCGACGTTTTTGGTTATTTTTAGATATTTTTCTGGATGGTGCAGGATTGTCTTTGGACCTATAAACATTTATTTTTGGATTATATATTTTGAATTTCAATTACTTAAGTTCCTCGTATATTTGTAAATGGAACTATTGTTAGATTCTGTTGACAAAAAAAATTTGAAATTCGAATTCAATATTACAAACTAGGATAATACAATGTTTCACATAGTAATTTTTCCTTTGTTTTAGGGACCATTATACCCGACATTGCCTGTCCATCCACAGAGAAAAAGGGCAAGAGAACAGCAGCTTCTCCAAAAGAAAAATCTCTCCCTCCACCAAAAAGACGGAACACTCGTACGTATTTATTCCTTCAGCAAATCTTTTTATTCATGTTTTCTTTAGAGTTTTATTCTGTCATGATACTATAATTTTTATTTTTATTTCAGGAGCAGCAAAGCCAAAAGTAACAAGCGACTCTGAAGAGAACCAATCAAGAAATGTCTCAAAGAAGTCCTCTCGCAAGAGACCAGCAAAATCCGAGGCAGATTCTTTGATCACAGAGGATGATTCGATAACTGAGAGTCCCAAGAGGGCGAGGCCTTCCTCGAGACTTGAAAATAATTCACTCATAAGCGATGATGAAAGTACGCCTTCTCGCAGACCAGCGGGTCGAGCTTCTGCAACAAGAGTCGATACAACCCCAAAAACCAGTCCAATTTCTGTTCATCTGTCGCCTCACAGATCGAAGAAAACTCCTAGAAGGTCTCCGGTGAACTTAGGTTCTCCCAAAACACATTCAGACACGCCTTTGAGGCTTTCGAAGACACCCAGGAAGCTGGAAATCGACGAGACACCGCCTTCTTCTGAGGATTTTCAGCAGGCTAAGAAAAATGAGGAACGATCTGTTTTAAAATCGCCTAGTTCGCGGTCCAAACCAAAAAGTCCGAGCCCGAAAAAGTCACCTAAGCAAACAGCGGTTAAGAGGTCGACTAGACGAGTTGCAGCGAAGAGCAAAAAGAGTCCTAGTCCGAAGAAAATAACAAAGGGAGAAAGTTCACCGAATACGATAAATCAGTCTGTTTCCTCGGTTTCGAAGGTACTTTTATTTATTTATTTATTCATTTATATTTATTGTAAATAGTAATATCAACAAATAATTTTATATTCTCTATAGAAAATCGCGAGTCCCAAGTCAAGACGTTCAACTTCAGCCTCAAAAGTGAAGAAATCTCCAGTGAAACTCCGAGGCTCGTCTAAAAATCGCAGCTCTGTGAATATGTCTGACGCATTTGTGATGGTCGAAAGGCTGGGAAACTCCGGGGTGTCTAAAAAATCCCCTCCAAGTGAAAAGAAAACTCCACCACCAAGTCCCAGAAGGCCCAAATCAGTCGCCAAAAAACGAGTTGCTGTGACTGATTCTGGCACGCCTTTGAGACCACTTTTTGTACCTAAAAAACCAAGGAGTTCCCTGAAGAAAATCATCCTTGAAAAGCAGACGAAAGGAGTTTCACCCTATGAATTAAAAGCTCTTCAAGACTCGAGTGGCTTTATTGCCTCCACTCCCAGGGAGAAAACGAGACGCTCTTTGAATTTGTCGGACCCTTTAAATATTTCGACGCCTCTTATAAGGAAAAAATCCTCGACTCCGCTTACGAGAAAGAAATCGAGTCCAATTGTCAGAAAGAAGTCGTTAAGTCCTCTCAAAAAGAAATCTCTAAGTCCTATTAAAAAGGTATCCCCAAGTCCTATTAAAAGGAAATCTTCAAGCCTTCTTGACAAGAAAAAATCCTTGAGTCCTAAGACTAAGAGTCGCAGTTTTGTGGGGATTGATGATGAATCAGAACCGGGAATGAGCGACACTTCACTTATTAATATGAGCGATGTTTTTGATTCTGACGTCTCACAGAAAGAGGAAAAGAAGGATAAAGATGGAACTTATGAACTTCTTGAACCAAAGACTCCGATTTTGCAGGCGAAGAAGTTGAAGAAGAGAACGTCTACGGAAGCAAATTTAAGCTGGTGAGTTTCAAATTGTGGAATTTTTAATTTAGTTATTTTAATTTAATATATTTTGTAAAGAGAACTAATTTTTGAACTCTAATTAACAGGACTGAGATCGAGAGCAAGAAAGTTTGCAAAGTGCGTTTTGCAGATAGCAACGTAATGTCGAAGGTAACAAATTTGAGTGTCACGAAGCTGAGATCAGGAACACCAGGTCACAAATTGTCTTTGAAGAGGATGTCGGAGATGAGAAGCAAGTCGAGATCTCCCCAGAGATTAAGCAAGGGATTAAGTGACAGCACGAGAAGGAGATCCAGTTCAGTATCAGTCATCGAAGGAACACCTAGAACACCAATTAATAAAAGGAGAATTAATTCTGTCGCTACGTCGAACCTCAAGGCGGAAAGTAAAGCACAATTGGCGTCCGTTAACAGACTCAGCAGACCCAGGATGTCTATTACCTCTGAGAAAAAAACAGGTATTTTTAATTTAAATTCAGTTTCTGGAAATTTCTTCCTTGAATTTTAATGAACTACCTGTGAAACTTGATCTTATTTTTTCAGATGCAAAGACACCAGTACCCAGAAAAATTCCTAATTTTGCAGAAATTCACAAAAAGAACTTTAATAAAATGGAGTCGATCGTAGATGCTAAAAAACGAGTAGTAGAGCGACACGTCGCACTCGTCAATCCGTTAGTCACGAGCACTGCAAAATGTGAGTCTCTTTCTTAGAATACGTATTCCCCAGAATAATTTTTAATTTAACTTAAAAATCATATTTTTCACTTTTAGCGGTGCCTGAAGTTGCTTTAGGAAAATTCCCCGAATCGACAAATCTTCCAATCACTTCCGAATTTGCAAACGGTGCCTACACGAGATTTGGATTCAAAGTTCGCAGACACGAAACTGTTCAATCCATAGCTAAAAAACAATCGACAATGACAAGGTTAATTTAAATTAACTATTTAAAAACACTAATCTCTCTTTGCTTCTTCAATATATCTTATTCGATTACTTTTTTTTCTCAGTGAAAAAAAGAAGAACACAAGGAGGGAGATTTTAAAAGGCGTGAGGACAAATCGACGCTTTGAGTTGCAGATGAAAGCTCGAAAGTCGTTAGGCTCACAGTAAAATATATAATAGAGATTATTTTAAGTAAGCCTAGCCTTAATAAATTTAGATATTAGAGACTCATTGGCACGCTTAAGAAGCACTGATATTTTGATTCGATTCTCAACGACCAGTAAACACGGGTATCTCTTTAATCAAACCAAACAAGAGCCTGAAAAATAATTCAGGTTTGAAAGCATATCATAAATCTATAAGAAATATTTTTCTGTACTTTTATATGTCTTATAGGTTTGCTAATGAGTCAATTTATGAATTTCGAGTCGCGTATTGGAATATTCAGGCGTTGTTGAAGAATATTCTCTTGTTCAGAGATATTCTCTCTTTATTCAGAAATATTCTCTTGTTATTGAGAAATATTGAGTGAATGGAAAATTTTAAGGCCCAAGGTATATTTTGCTAATGCAAGGAAATCCTGTATTGTAAAATATTTTATAAAATTTTGATACATAGAGTCGGTGCACCGGTTTTGGCCGCTGCTCCTATTGTGACCACTATCACAATTTTCTTAATTTATTACGGTTCCGTTGGCTTTACTGCATGTTGACGAACGCAGTTTTTTGACGAGCCATCAAACTGCGTTTGTCAAAATGCAGTAGAGTCAACGGAACCGTAATAAATTACGAAAATTGCTGGTGGCTAAAACAGGTGCATCGATCTTACCACGTTTGTGAATTTAAACACTTTAGTAAACTAGTATATCGGAAACAATTGGCATATTTAATGCATTCAGCATTTCAGTATTGAATTAAATCGTGGCTCGGATTTAATTGCAACTTGTACTTCTTTTTATTCACTGGCACTTTCTGCGTTCTTGTTTTAAATTCAAAAAATTTTAGGATTTAAGAAATTTACTTTTCTTCTTGATAACGCTAAATATTCTGACAGAGTGAATTTTCAACTGAACAGATATTTATCCACGTGATTTCAGTTGGGTAATTGATAAGGATAATTTACGATTTAATTATTGTTTGAAAAATTGTGTTTTAAGTTTACGAAAAATGACACAGGATATTTAGCATTATCGAGAAAGATTGAAGAACTTGTAAATAATTAATACGAGACACATATCGTTAAATTAAAAGTTTTTCGATACTCTGAATGCAATAAATTTTGAAAGTACACATGTTTTAATTTTAATCCTACTCTTTTTTTTTTAATTAACTTTTTAACGACATTTTAAAGTTCTAATGTAATAAAGTTAATGTAATAAAGTATAAGGAAATAAATATTAAAACCAATTCCTAAACTTTTAATACAAATTTTTGTAAAAAAAAAAAAAGGAATATTTGTTAATTCGCAGTGGTGATTTCAAATTTCGCGCTATTTGAGAATTTTTGGTCACGTGATCAATTAATACAATATGGCCGCCTTTTGTTGTATGGGTTGTATGTATTTTTGAAGAAAAGGCACGTGTTTCTTTTTGTATTTTATAAATTGAAATGTATTAATACGGTTTGAATCCTTAATAAATGTTTAAGAAGTGATAAAAATGTTTTACGTTATTGGATTGGGACTCGGTAGTGCGAAAGACATGACTGTCAAAGGATTAGAAATAATTAAAAAATGTGACCGGGTTTATTTGGAAGCATATACGTCAATTTTGACTGTAGGAAAGGAAGCATTGGTATGTTTATGTGATTTTATATAATTTATTTAATATTAGTAACTCTAGGCTATATGCAAATTTATGTTTATCTTTTAAAATCACTTGAATTTTTGTCAATTCGATCAAAAGCAGGGCCGTGCACAAGGATGGGGGGGAGGTCTAGCTCCCCCCATAGACAAATTAAAATTACATAAAAATAAGATGTATTTTACATCAAAGACGATCGTTTGAAGGAAATTTTCTTATTGTAACATATGAATTATACTCGAGTCTTTCAAATGTCAACTTCCCAAATCTCAAGTTCTCCCAAATGTCAAGTCAAGTTTCTCTTAAATGTCAAGATTGTCAAGTCCGTATTTCTCAAATCCCACTTGATAACTACTGCGCACGCTTTGCGTTCGGCATCTGATTGGTTGCTATTCGCGCGCAATTTAAAATACTAAAAAATATTATACGCAATACGTATTATATGCAATAATATATTATATGCAATATAATATTATACGCATGCGCAATTGATGTGACTATAGAGGATAAAGAATTTCTTGACATTTGGGAGACTCGAGTGTAATCATAAAAATATTTTGACCCCCCCCCACCATGAATTCCTGCGCACGGCCCTGCTGAAAAGAATTGAATTGACAATGGGAGAAAATCACTTTTTTTGTTCAAAAATATCCAGAGTCTTCAATTTTTGTCAATTTTTATTTATTTTTTTCTTATATTTTATATTTATATTTTTTTTTATTTGCCAACAATTAGTCAAATAGTCAAAATTAGCCAAAAATTTAAATTTATTTATCTGTAGTTTATATATAAAAATGTATTATTATTAAAGATTTATTACTTTAAGGAATATCTGAAGTCGTTCTAGCGATTGAAGGAAATAATAATTTTAAAAAATCTTAAATTTAATTATTTTGACATAAGAATTGTTTATAACAACGGGTATTGTTATCTTTTTCATTATTTTTGTGATGAAATGTCATTTCTACATTAATACGAAGCACTTTTAGCAAAAAGAAAAATTTTTTTACCAATTATAAGACTATTTGCCAATTTGTTGGTAAAGTTTATTTATAACAATTAAACGGAATATTAAAAAAAATTACTTGTATTCTTTGAATCCCCAAACATTCATTTAAGACAATATAAAGTTTACGTAAGCAGTTATTAAAGCGTAAAAAAATGTTACAATATATAAAAAATTTTTGTTTTTGCATAGTTTGAATAAAAAAATTATTAATAAACAAATAGAGAAGACAAAAGTTCTGACTGCGAAGCTCTTCAGAATTTAGTGCACTTTAAGGGAATTAGACCCAACTTACCAAGTGTTAAGCTTAAAATTCTATTCTCCATTTTATTCAATGAAAATTATAGATAAATATTTTTTCGCTCTGTAGCACTAATCTTTTTCACATATAAGACTGCGTACAGAGCGAAAAAATATTTAGTTACTATACTTTTTGCATAAAACGAAGAATTCAAAATCTGACTTCAACATTCAATATTTTCATTTTACTTAAAAAATATTTGAAAAAGATATTTTCTCGTTCTGTGCGCATAATTCTAGTTAAAAATTGATTAATTCTACAGAGGGAAAAAATTTAAATTTTAATATTTGTTAAGTAAAATGAAGAAATCGAGTTTTTAGATTGGAACTTGGTTCGAACACCCTTAATTAAAAAAGAAAAAAGAAACGAAACAATCGAATCAAAATTGAAGGCTCTGGACATTTTTGAACGAAAAAAGTGCATTTCCTCCCTCTGTGTGACTGCCCGGAAAAATTTTTTTGATTCTATTTAATTGAAATGTAATAAAATAACAACAAAGCACTTATTAAAAGTTCTGTTTTATTTTCAGGAAGAGTTCTATGAACGTCCAATATTGCTTGCAGATCGTGAACTCGTCGAAAGTGGTTCTGAGGAAATCCTCTCGAATTCCAAAAATGAAGACGTAGCATTTCTCGTGGTTGGGGATCCTTTCGGAGCCACAACCCACACGGATTTAGTTTTACGAGCTAAAGAAAAGGGAATAAAGACCCAAATTATCCACAATGCCTCGATTTTAAATGCCGTTGGTTGCTGTGGACTTCAACTTTATTCTTACGGGGAAGTTGTCTCAATTCCGTTTTGGACTGAGACTTGGCAACCGGATAGTTTCTATGATAAAATAGCGGAAAATCGAAAACGAGGTCTGCACACTCTCTGTCTTCTTGATATTAAGGTCAAAGAACCGACTCTGGAAAGCATCTTGAAAAAGAAGAAGGAATACATGCCTCCGAAATTTATGAGCGTTGCTGAGGCCGCGGATCAATTGATTCAAATTCTCGAGAGTAAGAGGAAAGAAGAAAATGAATTGGGTAAATTTACTTTAATTAACTTTTGTTAACCCTTCGAGGACAACGTGGAATCGTGGGACGTATAGAGCAACGTGGGGTGTCTGCACACCCCACTCTGTTTGCGTTTAAGTTAAGTGCCGGCTTTCAAGAAATACTGGGATTCAATCCTAAATACCTAGAATCAATAAAGCAACTATCCAGTAAAGTTTTCCAATAGCTTAGCAATTGTTTAAAAATTTATTGAATTTGTTATAAACAAATAAGTGAGTGAAAATGGATTTATGGGGATTAACAGTGATTCGTCAATTGATTCGCACTAAATATGAATCATTTATAGTCAGAAACCGTTTTTTAACTAAATTCATGAAAGAAAATAAATAATGTTATTTTATAAACAAATTTTATAAACAATTGGTCATATCAGGTATTTATGATGAAATAAATAAAGTTTTTTCTCCTGAATCTGACAAAAATTATAGAGAAATGTCACTCACTTATCGGATTTAGTCATTTAATAACAATTGATTCTTTTTTAAACAAATTTAATAAATAAATGTACAGTTTGACTATTTTTAGAGGTAGAAATTTGGTTTTTGCAACGTAATGAACTGTAAATGACTTATTTTCTAACCTCTAGGGAGCAACAATTTTAACCATTTTATCAATCAACTATTTTAATTGTTAAAAACAATTAAAATTGGCATCTTAGGCATTTTTTTCTAAAAAAAATGTCTAAGATGATAAAAATTTCTTCATATATTTATTGTTAACAATTGAAATTCTTGATTGTCATGCAGACTCTCTAAAAGTTTAAAAATTAGTCATTTACACATCATCACGTTGAAAAACTCAGGTTTCTACCCCTAAAAATAGCCAAAAAGTGCATTTGTTAATTAATCCTATCTTAAAAAAGTGGTCTCACGAAATGTCTCGAAAATCTCGCTTACATTGTTGTTGCAAACCTGATTGGCTTTTGAATGACTTGAAGTTAAAAGAAGAAAAAAAAACTAATGGCGCAAAAAAATTTCAGAAAAACCTTCGAAATACTTTAAAATTCGTTAAGATTTCTTATAACTTCCCAAAACCTCT
Source organism: Synergus gifuensis (assembly GCA_904066015.1). Classification (NCBI taxonomy): domain Eukaryota; kingdom Metazoa; phylum Arthropoda; class Insecta; order Hymenoptera; family Cynipidae; genus Synergus; species Synergus gifuensis. The sequence continues at coordinate 90,436 of CAJFCO010018461.1, forward strand.
TGAAATCCTTCAAAAATTCACAAAAACGATTAACATCATAAATCTCTTGAAATACAAGTTGAAACTCGTAAAAAGCTTTACAAATTCCTAAAAACATCTTAGAATTTCTTAATATTTAAAATCTCTTAAAGTCTATAGAAATCTTATCAAATTCTATAAAATCCTTAAAAATTCTACAAAATCTTTTAAAAATTAAAGAAATCAATAAAATTACCCGACAACTTTAAAATTCTTTAAACCCCATAAAATACTCTAAAACTCACAGAACTCTCTTGAAATCTTTTAAAATTTGTGAAAACTTGTTAAAATTCTTAAAAACTGTTAAAAATATTCTTTAAATTATACGATAACATTTAAAGTTCCTTGACGTCCTTTAAAATCTAATAAAATTATTAGAAATTTCATGAAATCCTTAAAATTTTCTATAAAATCTTCTAAAAATCAAAATCCCTTAAAATTGTTAGAAATCTCATAAAATTTCACAAAATTCTTTAAAATTCCATAAAATATTTTGAAACTTATAAAAATCTCTTGACTTCTTTTAAAATTCCTGAAAATTATATTACAACATTTAAAATTCCTTAAAGTTCCTTAAAATACTCTGAAACCCTTTGAAATCTCTTAAAATTCCTCAAAACTTCATAAGATTTGAAATCCCTTAAATTCTCTTAAAACGCTGAGAAACCTTTTCAAATCACTTAAAATTTCATGAAAACCTTCGAAATTGCTTAAAACTCGTCAAGATTTCTTAAAACTCCCAAAAACCTCTTGAAATCCCTTAAACATCCACAAAAATCATTAAAATCACAAATCTCTTGAAATCTGTGTCAAAATTAACAAAAATCTCTAAAAATTTATTTAAAAAAACTCTTTGAATTTCTTAACATTTAGAATCTCTTAAAATCCTTAGAAATCTTATCAAATTTCATGAAATCCTTAAAAATACTACAAAATCTATTAATAATTAGAACAATCTAATAAAATCCCTTAAAATTTTACCACAACCTTCGAAATCCTTTTAAATTCTACAAATTCTTTTAAAAATCATACATGTATAGAAATTCTTTTGAAATCCCTCAATAAAATTATCTGAAAAACTTTAAAATCCTTTAAACCACATAAAGTATTTTAAAACTCATAAAAATCTCTTGAAATCTCTTTAAATTGATGAAAACCTCTTAATATTCCCATCAGAAACTTCTTTAAATTTTACAATAACATTTAAAGTCTCTTTACGTCCTTTAAAATCCATTAAAATTATTAGAAAATCTCGTTACATTCAATGAAATCCTGAAAATTCTATAAAATCTTTTAAAAATCCGAAAATCCCTTAAAATTATTAAAATATCTCTTGACTTCATTTAAAATTCCAGGAAATTTCATTGTAATATTTAAAATTCCTTAAAGTCCCTTAAAATTCTTTGAAACCTTTTGAAATATCTTAAAATTCCTGGAAACTTCACAACAGGATTTAAAATCCCTTAAAATCTCTTAAAACACTCAGAAACCTTTTCAAATCACTTAAAATTTCACGAAAATCTTCGAAATCGCTTAAAATTCGTTGGAGTCTCTTAAAGTTCTTAGAAACCTCTTAATATTCCTCAAAATTTCAAAAAATTTAAAATCCCTTGTTAGCTTTAAAAATTCTCTTGAAATTTCATGAATTCCGTTAAAATTTCGCGAAATATCCTGAAATACCTTAAAATTCTACGAATTATTTTTTAAAATCCTAAAAATCTTTAGAACTTCGTAAAAATCACTTGAAAATGGTCAAAATTCATTAAAATTCATAGAAATCTCTTGAAATACTTCTCCAACAAATGATGTAACGAAATGTCCCTAAAATCTCAGTTAAATTGTTGTTTCAAACCTACTGAATTTGAATCAGAAAAATTTCATTGATTTTTTAATGACTTGAAATTGTAAGAAATTAAATAAATAATCGTGCGCGTAGCGCACGTGTTGATCTGCTAGTTATGTTTAAACAATTATCAATTGTTATCAATTCATAGCAAAGAGTGATTGGTAAATAATAAGCTGTTCATGCATCACAGAAACGCAATTTGTTTTCCCAAAAAATGCCTAAGACTATAAAAATTTATTTATGTAATTATTGTTAACAATTGAAATTCTTGATTGTCATGCAGACTCCCTAAAGGTTTAAAAATTAGTCATTTACACTTGATTACGTTGAAAGAATCAAGTTTGTACCTCTGAAAACAGCCAAACAGTGCATTTGTTAATTAAATTTGTTTAAACAATCATCAGTTGTTATTGAATGACTAAATCTAATAAATGACATTTCTCTATGATTTTTGTCGGATTCAGTAGAAAAAACTGTATTTATTTCATCATAAATACCTGACATGGCCAATTGTTTATAAAATTTGTTTATAAAATAAAAAATTATTCATTTTTCTTCATGAATTCAGTAGCAGGGGCTTAAGTGATATTGAAAGAGAAGGTACTCAAAGCAGGAAACCTTCCTGCAACCTGTACACAGCGAATATTCTTTTTTTGTTGCGTTGGGGTGGCCATACACCCCACGTTGTCCTTGAAAGGTTAAAAAATACTTTCTAATATTACTAAATCTTTCTCTTTTTCAGCCTTTACGGAAGAAAGTTTAGCAGTCGGTCTTGCAAGAGTTGGATCAGATGACCAAAGAATTTTAGCTTGCAGTCTCTTAGAAATGAAAAATACCGACCTAGGACCTCCTCTCCATTGTCTCGTAATACCTGGGGAAACTCTCCACCCGCTGGAATCCGAATACCTCGTTCAGTTCGCCTCTACGAGTGAAAACTTTGTCGAAATGACGAAACCGAAAGCTCATTGAAAAATTTAAAAGTCAACCTCAAGATCGTTTCACAATCTGGAACTCCAACTTCCAGACGCTACTATTAGAAATAACTAAGTTCCTGCGACTCAGACGGAGATCCTCAAGGTCAAGTCGCATAAGAATATTTTAATGCATCCGCCGTTGGAGAACGAAAATAAATAAAGAGATTTTACGATCGAAGCTAGTGGGTACAAAGAATTCGAGCTATGTACGTAATTTTGTTTCTATTATATCAATAACTTTTTATATTTCGTTATTCTTATCTTTGTATGAATTTAGCCAATTTTATAAAAACTAGATTTGGAAGACAAAGTTTGATTTCGAATTTTCCTGAGTTGATTTATAGTGCGATTTAATTTTGATGTGAAAGTAGCTATATAGTCGCTTGAAGGTCTATTTACAGGCCAACAATCTTTTCTTCACACACGGGTATCTTATTTTGATCTACAGGTCGCGAATTCTAATTTGACATAACGTTGTTGTGTAGCATTTAGAGCTCCGTTGACGTTACTCGTGATTTATAAATAGGAAAAAGCACTGTGTTGATTTCGCCAAATGATTCATCGATCAGGAATCTGGTATGGGTTTTGGATGTTGAAAAATAATTAGATCGGGTCGATATCGTCTTGGAAGCAATACAAGAATTCGCTTGCCAATTTTACTTTTTCTGTTTAGTTGAAGTAGTGTGGAATTGATTATCGACTGATTTGCTGATTAATTTTTTAGAGAAATAGATTTTTATTTGCATTTCAACTTCTGTTTTTAATACTCTTGAGACTTTCAAATTTTCGAATGTATTCCAATTTTGGTTCCTGGTAGCTTTCTTGAAATCATTAAAGCTGTATAAAATTCGTTAAAAAGTCGAGCATTATACAATTTTTCTTTAGAGAATTCTTTCGTGACTCTTTTCTACCCCGACGATCGTTAGAAATTCACAATTGGTCATAGACCTGTTCGGCCTTTCGTGACCCTTTGATAGCATCTTGCCAAAGAATCGTTTCGTGTTGGCGTTGGTCAGGGACGAAATTAAATTGGGAGCAGGATTGGGTTCTTAAACGTTTTATATGTTCGAATAGCCCCTCTTATTTTTTAAATTGCAATTTATTAAGAAGTATAGGCTTCGAAATCGTTGAATTTCAAAATTAAATTTCTTCATTTTTAGAAGAGATCCAAATTTAATTCAAACGAATTTGGAAATAATTTTAACATTAAGATCTGATGGAAATATTAAATAATTTTATATAAATATTAAATTTTAATAATAGATTAATAATAAATTATGTATAATATTTTTAATAATAAATTAATAATATATTAACTTGTTTTCTTCAGAAGAGCCAGGTTGTACTTATAAATTATTGTTTAAATAGAAATAATGCTTAATTACTTAATTGTTTGTTCATCATTGATATTAAATTTCGAGCTATTAATACTAAATCTTCGACCTTTGGAGGATAAGGTCAAGCGGGGAATCGACCTCGAAATAAGTGGAGGTCGGTTGCTAACCCTATTTGACATACCCGTACGCTCGATGCATTAGTTATTCAGGAATAGGTCGTTAACAAGATAAGTTCACGGTTGAAGTATATGTGAGGTTCAAAATGGAGCTTGCGAATTTTATATCCAATTTGCATCTGAAATAGTCAGATTAATCCAACGACTATTATTAAAATTAAAGACTCTTTTCAAACTGCAGAAAGTAATCTCTAATCACAATCAACTACTTAAACCATATTGAATAATAAGTCCTATTATAAATTTCCAAGAATAATTTTCCTTTGTCTAATTTTATTCGCTTATTTTAAATATTATATTTCTTTTCAGTTTGTCTTATGATTTATCATTTGTGTAGATTTGATTGGTTTCTAAAAAAATTATTTAAAATGGTTTATTTTATTTTCAGGTCACGTAAAAGAGCAATGAAAATCCCATAAGCCCATGGGGATCCAAGAGTTAATTCTTTTATGGAAAGTTGATGACTTGAGGCCTTTGATCAGATTTGCAGATTCGTGGTCTCTCTCCAAAGTCACCCCCTTAATCGCAAGATCTCGTAACAAACGAGTCAGGAATATATAACATTTACATCGACTATAGGTCTTTCTTATAGTCACGTGGCCATGGAACCCGGACCTAATCGATGGAAAACCATCGACCGCCCCTTGGCGAAGGTGAAAACCGTTCTGGTGGTTTAGTCAAGCGGAGAACCCTCCACCTGTAACTTCCCTTAAGCCAGCTTGTTTTATTTAACTTTTAGTTTAGCAATTGCGAAAAAAAGTGTCAATTCTTCAGAGATTCTTCAAAAGTCTCAGGAGGTATGCATCTTTTTTTTTTATTAAATTAAAAATAAATTATGCACTGAGTTTTATTGTCGAGATAGGAGAAAGCTGGGAATTAACTATTCAATTTTTGGAAATAATTTTACTGGTTGGGGAATATGAGGATTTTTTATTTAACGGAAGAAATAAAAAACCGGTTAGCAATTTTGAGATTAAAACTTAGCAGTTGAATATAAAAAGGGATTTAAAGTTTTTAAATATATTAAGCTTATCATAATTAAGAAGAAATTTAGGGTTAAATTGAAATTGAAATAGATTGAAAATAGTAAAATTCTAAAACGATCTGAATTTAAAATTTCCCAAAATTAAAAAGCGTAGAATTTTCAAACGTTGAATATCAATAAGGCTAAAATTGGCTCTGAATTTTTAGTTTGTCAATATGAATTACTGAAAAGTAATTTTTCAGTCCGGAAGTGGGTCAGGAAGCCAGGATAAAATATTGTCCTTTATTGAAACAAGAAAGAATCGTTATTGTGAAGTAAAGTTTTTTTTTTCTATTTAGTAAATTATTTTTTTAGAGGCCTAATATTTATTTTAAACGGTCACTGCAATTTACTAATAAAATTTTGTTTTGAAAAATAATATTCTAAGCAATAATTTAGAGGCATTTACTACATGTGAATATTAAATTAATGATAATTCAGAGTTTGTTTTCTCATGCAACAAATTCAATAAACAAGATAATAGTTGGTGCAAAGTAAAACTTTATTAAAATAAGAGTAAAAATATTTCCTTGTGATTTTAGTTAATCTACGATGAAGTGAAAATAATTTTCGAAATACAAAAAAAAAGTCTGCTTGAAATTAATCCCAAGGTGTATTATATATTTATATTAATTTTTTGATGAAAAACTTCGTACCACTCTAAATTCGTGTGTCATAAAAGCTGGTACACGTGTCTTCACCCCCTCCTTTTTTAACCCTCGGTGTAAATATAAAAGATCATAAACTCTGCGAATATAGGCAGCAGTCTCGATTCTCGATGAAAGGGATTTCCGTAAGAATTCACAGCTAAAAATTCGCAAAGTAAACGTCAGATTTGATTGAAATGTATGGTAAAGAAGCTAACAAAAAATTTCGTTTCTAAAAATTTCCACACCTTTCATATTGTAGTAGGAATTTTAAAACGCTAATTTTTTTCAGTCAAAAGATTAAACATTTTTAAGTTTACTAGCAGACCAAGACGTGCGCTACGCGCACGATTATTTATTTAATTTCTTACAATTTAAAGTCATTAAAAAATCAATGAAATTTTTCTGATTCAAATTCAGAGAGTAGGTTTGAAACAACAATTTAACCGAGATTTTAGGGACACTTCGTTACATCATTTTTACATTCTCATCAGAGAAGGTATTATTTGGAGAGGTATTTCAAGAGATTTCTATGAATTTTAATGACTTTTGACCATTTTCAAGTGATTTTTACGAAGTTCTAAAGATTTTTAGGATTTTAAAAAAGATTTCGTAGAATTTTAAGGTATTTCAGGATATTTCGCGAAATTTTAACGGAATTCATGAAATTTCAAGAGAATTTTGAAAGCTAACAAGGGATTTTTAATTTTTTGAAATTTTAAGGAATATTAAGAGGTTTTTAAGTACTTTAAGAGATTCCAACGAATTTTAAGCGATTTCGAAGATTTTTGTGAAATTTTAAGTGATTTGAAAAGGTTTCTGAGTGTTTTAAGAGATTTTAAGGGATTTTAAATTCTGTTGTGAAGTTTCCAGGAATTTTAAGACATTTCAAAAGGTTTCAAAGAATTTTAAGGGACTTTAAGGAATTTTAAATATTACAATGAAATTTCCTGGAATTTTAAAAGAAGTCAAGAGATTTTTTAATAATTTTAAGGGATTTTCTGATTTTTAAAAGATTTTATAGAATTTTCAGGATTTCATGGAATGTAACGAGATTTCTAATAATTTTAATGGATTTTAAAGGACGTAAAGAGACTTTAAATGTTATTGTAAAATTTAAAGCATTTCAAGAAGTTTCTGATGGGAATATTAAAGGGTTTTCATCAATTTAAAAATATTTCAAGAGATTTTTATGAGTTTTAAAATACTTTATGAGGTTTAAAGGATTTTAAAGTTTTTCAGATGATCTTATTGAGAGATTTCAAAAGAATTTCTATACATGTATGACTTTTAAAAGAATTTGTAGAATTTAAAAGGATTTCAAAGGTTGTGGTAAAATTTTAAGAGATTTTATTAGATTATTCTAATTATTAAAAGATTTTGTAGTATTTTTAAGGATTTCATGAAATTTGATAAGATTTCTAAGGATTTTAAGAGATTCTAAATGTTAAGAAATTCCAAGAGTTTTTTAAAATGAATTTTTAGAGATTTGTGTTAATTTTGACATAGATTTCAAGAGATTTGTGATTTTAATGATTTTTGTGTATTTTTAAGGGATTTCAAGAGGTTTTTGGGAGTTTTAAGAAATCTTGACGAATTTTAAGCAATTTCGAAGGTTTTCATGAAATTTTAAGTGATTTGAAAAGATTTCTCAGCGTTTTAAGAGAATTTAAAGGATTTTAAATCTTATGAAGTTTCGAGGAATTTTAAGAGATTTCAAAGGGTTTCAGAGTATTTTAAGGAACTTTAAGGAATTTTAAATGTTGTAATATAATTTTCAGAAATTTTAAAAGAAGTCAAGAAGTTTTTATAATTTTCAAAATATTTTATGGAATTTTAAAGAATTTTGTGAAATTTTATGCGATTTCTAACAATTTTAAGGGATTTTATGATTTGTGGAAGATTTTATAGAATTTTAAGGATTTCATGAAATTTCTCATAATTTTATTAGATTTTAAAGGACGTCAAGGAACTTTAAATGTTATCGTATAATTTAAAGAATATTTTTAACAGTTTTTAAGAATTTTAACAAGTTTTCACAAATTTTACAAGATTTCAAGAGAGTTCTATCAGTTTTAGAGTATTTTATGGGGTTTAAAGAATTTTAAAGTTGTCAGGTAAATTTGTTGATTTCTCTAATTTGTGAAAGATTTTGTATAAAAAAAAAATTCACAAAAATGATTAACATCATAAATGTCTTGAAATCCAAGTTGAAATTGGATTTCAAGACATTTATGATGTTAATCGTTTTTGTGAATTTTTGAAGGATTTCAAAAGGTTTTGGGGAGTTTTAAGAAGTCTTAACGAATTTTAAAGTATTTCGAAGGTTTTTCTGAAATTTTTTTGCGCCATTAGTTTGTTTTTCTTCTTTCAACTTCAAGTCATTCAAAAGCCAATCAGGTTTGCAACAACAATGTGTGCGAGATTTTCGAGACATTTCGTGACACCACTTTTTTAAGATAGGAGAATATCCATTAAACTTTCTATTTTAATTTAAGGGTGTTGAGTTGAAGTTCTAATCTCAAAATTATATTTTTCCTTTTTACTCAACAAATTTTTGGAATAAACATTTTTCACAAATGAAGAAATCCAAAACAAGAATCTGAAGTTTCCAAGTTTATAGAGAAATATAATTTTAAAAACATTTAGTTCTCCCAATCAGGAAATATATCGAAATCTGTGTATACTTAGAGAAGAATCTTTTTTATTTTCTTTTTGAAAAAGATAACAGAAAGCTTAAAACTTCTGACCTAAATAGTCTAGGAAATCAAAAGATTTAGACATCTCACGCGGTTATTTATGGACAATTTTAAAACGCTAATCATTGCCCTGCATCAATGTATTATCGATTTTATTGACGTCATAGACTCAGAATAGAAGGTCTTTTCGTTGAAACAAGACGATGTTTATTTACTTTCTACGCCAAATCGATTAACATTCAGACCACGTACTTATTTACCACAAAAGTTTTTTAAAAATAATTTAGAAATTGTTTTTTAATTCCAATTTAATTTTAAATTTAAGGGTGTTTGGTCATAAGTTCTTGTCTCAAAATTCGATCTCTTATTACCCTTAATTTTATTTTAAAAAAGGGCTAAATAACAAATGATTCTAAATTTTTTATCTGGGTTTATATTGGTTTGAAAGATTCTGAAAGTTCTAAGTATTTGGAAAATTCGTATTAATTTATCGTTTTATGCTATATTTAAAATTTAAAATTAATATTTCTGTTTTTAATCTTGAGAAGTAAATTGTATCATTAATAGTTATTGGCAATCTAGTTGAATCTACTTTTTATTATACCATCTGCATTCATGTGGAAATAAAACTAGTAAACATTGTCACGCAATCAATGAAATCTTAACAACTTAATTAATATCCTCTTTGTTATTTTTTTATTTTAGTTTTCCAGCACATGTCTTGTAATTCATTTTTAGGACTTCAGAATAATTTTATTATAGACAATTAGAAATGATTAAATAAAAAGTTTTATTTAATTTTTTTGAATTTTGCACCTTTTCGAACTTGAGAAACATTTAAAGAACAATTTTTCGCTTTTAACACTTGAAATGAAGGTCATAGTTTTAAAATTAATTCTGTTTATTCAGAAACTGAAATTTACATTTTAGTACAAGAAAAACAATATTCGGTACGTCATAGTATCAATATTTTGGGTATATCGCCCCCTTAGATGTTGAAAGAAATTATAAATAGGAAACGAAGTACACAATATATAAATAAATTTGCGCAATCGAAAATAAAATTGTGGAAAAGGGGATAACGGATATAATATATGAAGTAAGACAATATGAGAAAATGGGCTCAACCACTTAGTGGATAAATATTTACAAAACTTGATAGAAGCGTTTAATGGCATCTGGAAGTACTGACAAGTTCAAATCTATGAATAACCATCTTTTAGCACTATGTACACCACTTTATGACGGCAAGAATGTTTATTCATGCCGTCGTCAAGGCTGCCACTCTTCGCAAACTCTACTGTCTGTAAAATCTGAAATGTGCTTTGAAACATTATTTATACCCTCTTACATGAACTTTCTCAATAGCTATTAGTACTATCTTTGACTCAAAATGAAAATCATCTAGGAATAATTTTAAAAAGACCTCACATTTCAGATTTAAGATTTAAGATTTAAGATTTAAACTGATAAAGTTGAATCATATATGAAAAATTATTGAAATTGGTATTATATGATAATTTAGGATTATTTAAGGTTTGAAAAAAATTTTTCGGATAATTAAAATAATAAGGAGTATCATTTTGATCGTTACAATTTTTTTACATCTTTTGAATTCTTTTTAAATACGTAAAAAAAACTTTAAACCCACTTCAAATCCCTAGAAATTTCTTAAAATTACTTGAAATCTTTTCAAATGCATCTTAAAATATTTTTATAGATTTGTGGATTGTCTTACCCCAAGTTCTTTGCAATTCTTTTCAATTCCCCATGAATTCTTCTGAATTCACCCATAATTTATTAAACTCCTTTATTAAATTTAAACTTTATTTATTTAATTTATTATTTAATAATTATTTTAATTATTATTTAATTATTATTATTTAATTATTATTATTTTATTATTATTATTATTATTATTTAATAATTATTATTTATTTATTATTTATTTAATTTAAACTTTATTTATTAAACTCCTTTATTAAATTTATTAAACTTTATTAAACTTCAATTATCTTTAATTCACCTTGAATTCGATTGAATTCGCCTTGATTTATTTAAATTTCTTTTGATTTATTTAGAATTCTTTTACATTCTTTTGTATTCCTTATTATCTCCGTTTTGTTGGTTTATATTTATAAATTTATATTTTTTAAATCTTATTTTTAAATCTAACTAGCAATTATGATCCGCGCGCTCTGCGCGTGATTAATTTCTCGTTTTTGTTCACCTTTTGCTAGTAGAAAAAATAATTGAGGATTTTTAATTCTTGAAATATGAGATATTGTAATTCTTTATCTAATTTCAGGAATCTCCATAAGACTCATAAAATTCCTTAAAATGCCTTTATTATCCTCCAAAATTTCGTGAAATTCCTTTAATTTTCTTAAATTTACTTGATATTCTTTAAAATTATACTCAAAGACACATGAAAATTTCTGAAAATCCACTGAAATTTTGTAAAATCCCTTGAATTTCTTAAAAGTCCTTAAAATTACTAACTATCCCATAAAATATCGTAAAATTCCTTAAAATTATTAAAAATACCATGAAATGTCATGAAATCTCGTAAAATCCCCTGAATCCCTTAAAAGTCCTTAAAATCTTTACATCAGCATTAAATTTTGATTATTTGAGAAGTTATATTCGAAAAATTCATTTTCGAAAATTACAATAAAGCACAACTGTCTTATTTTTCAATGAAATACATTAATCTTATAGGTCAATCGATTCGTCTCGACACAAGGAATCTTCATTTCCCTTACACCAGCTTTAAATTTTTATTATTTGAGAACTTATATTCGAAAAATTGATTTTTAAAAAATTATTTAAGCATAACTTTCTTAATTTTCAATGAAATGCATTAATCATATAGGTCAATCGATTAGTCTGAACACAAAGAATCTAAATTTCCCTTACACCAGCTTTAAATTTTTATTATTTGAGAACTTATACTCGAAAAATTAATTTTTTAAAATACAATTAACCATAACATCCTTATTTTTTAATGAAATGCATTAATCATATAGGTCAATCGATTCGTTTCGATGAAAGGAATCTTAATTTTCCTTACATCAGCTTTAAATTTTGAATATTTGAGAAGTTATAATGGAAAAATGAATTTTTCGAAAATTTTAAAGGAACACGAAACTTGTAAAATTAAATATTTAGGTAAATCCTTGTAAAAAAATTCAACTTGGTAAATAGTGGAATAAATATGCCAAATTTCATCAATTTATCTATACGCGTTCTAAAGATATTGCGGGATCGTTAAAAGCGTGACACACACACACACATCCGGACAATTTTTCAGGACATCATATTAGATATATTCCATTTAAAATATGTTCAAAAAAACCTTTTTTTAGAAAATGGATTTTTGTCACCACTACAAAGCTTCCTCTATGAGGAAGCAAAATTCTTTGAAATTTCATTTATTTTAAATTTATTAAAAAAATTTTTATTTTTAAATTTAAACTTAAAATTTAAATTAAAATTTTTTTTTAAATTAAAATTTTTTTTTTATTTTTATTTTTTAAATTTATTTTTTATTTATTTATTTTTTTATTTTAAATTATATTTTTTTATTTCTTTTTATTTTATCAATTGATATTCCTTAAAATTACTGTCACGTCAACGCGACTAACGCATAATATTAATTATTAATTAAATTCATTTATCACATATCCAATAATTTTGTATTCATTATAATCACTAAATTACAGTAATCAATAATCATTAACCATGCTAATTAATGATTATTGATTAATCACAATAATCTTAATCACTAACCAATAATTATTAACAATGCTATCCAATAATCTCGTATCCAATTGTAATCACTAATTAATAATCATAGTTATGTAAACGACCCTTACGAATCGAGCCGCCAAACAATAACAATCTCAAACGGAACATTGACCTTTCTACCTGAACTCCTGCATTCGGGAGCGCACTACGAACCTTACCTGTGTAAGAAGCACTTACTCATATTCACTCATATTCACCCGATAACGTCCACGAAGGGCATTTTCAAGAACTCACATACATTCAGTAGATAACTAATACGTCCACGTTGATCACACTACTACGTCCACGTTGATCACACTGATACGCCTACAGTGATAACAAACGTCCGGACAATAGGGCCCAAATTGAGATAAATACCGCGGGCCCAAAAGAGGAAATCAGTCTCAGTCTCGAGTTCGATAAGAAAGGGTGTAGTTCTACGGAGTCTCAGTCTAAGTCTCGAGTCTCGAGTTCGACAAGAAAGGGTGCAGTACTACGGTGAACAGTCTTCAGTTTCGAGTCTTAAATTACCAAGTTCAAAGTGCGGAAATCTTCGGTCTTAAAAGTAAACCTGCAGTGTTTACAAATAGTTTGAGTTTCCGGATCTCGTGTGTGACAGTCTATCACAAAATCCCTACAAGTGGAACATACCAAAACCCCACAAGTAAATTAGAACTATTGGTGCAAGAATAAATTACACAAATAATTATCCACGAAGGTATCTACGGAAATCCCAAGGACTAACAGCGACCAAGGAAAATATACAAGTCCAACCATCACCGGTAAGCCCGTCACTTATCACTCAACTCAGGCTCATTTTAACTCGTAAGGGTCGTTTCTATTTCTAATTGTAAGGGAAATCTAAAATTGTAAACCTAAATTTAATAAATTGTTCATTTTAAAAGTACTAATTCCTTTCATTGGCTTGTCCTCGTTCCCAGATTCGCATTAAATTGCGAACTAAAACGAGGGAACTAGTTTTAAAGAAATAGAGTCTGTTGCCAGTTAGGACGATAAATAAATTAATGCAA
>CAJFCO010018461.1:104076-117377 GCA_904066015.1 Synergus gifuensis
TTCCCTCGTTTTAGTTCGCAATTTAATGCGAATCTGGGAACGAGGAACTAGTTTTAAAGAAATAGAGTCTGTTGCCAGTTAGGACGATAAATAAATTAATGCAAGGTAGGACGTAACATTACCATGATATCTGGTTAAAACTCTTAAAATTTTTGAAAATCCACTGAATTTTTGTAAAATCCCTTGAATTCCTTAAAAGTCCTTAAAATTACTAAATATCCCTAAAATATCGTAAAATTCCTTTAAATTATTAAAAATCCTATGAAATGTCATAAAATCTCTTGAAAGTCCTCAAAATAAGTTAATTTAATACCGTAAAATATCTTACAAGTATTTAAAATTCCATGAAATCCCGTAAAATCTCTTGAATTCCTTAAAAGTCTTTAAACTTAATACTCCATACAATATCTTAAAATGCCTTTAAAATCGTTCAAAATCTGGTGTAATTCTTTTAAATTTCGAAAAATCATTTAATACTCCTTGATGTTTCATAAAATTCCTTAAAATTCAACAACCTATCGTTATAACCCTTAAAATGACTAAAAATCCTTTGAAATCTTATGAAATTCCTTTAAATTTCGCAAAATCAATTGATATTTCTTTAAATTTCTTAAAATTACTCAAAATCCCACGAAGTCTTATTATATCTCTTAAAATTACTCAAGATTCTGTGAAATTTCGTTAAATTCTTTAAAATTCTTGAAATTTCAATATAATTTCACCAAATCCTTCAAAATTTGTGGAAATCAATGTCCTTAAAATGACTTAATATCTCATAAAATATCTTAAAGTCACCGAAAATTACTAAGAATCTCCCAAAATAATATCCCTTAAAATTACTCAAAATAACGTAAAATTTAGTTAAATTTTTTTAAATTCTTGAAATTTTAATATAATTTCACCAAATCCTTTAAAATTTGTGGAAATAAATGTCCTTAAAATGACTTAATATCTCATAAAATATCTTAAAGTCGCTGAAAATTACTAAGAATCTCCCAAAATAATATCTCTTAAAATTACTCAAAATAACGTAAAATTTCGTTAAATTCTTTAAAATTCTTGAAATTTCAATATCATCTCACCAAACCCTTAAAAATTTCTGGAAATATATGTCCTTGAAGTGACTTAATATCTGACTTTAATATTAATAATATTAAATCTCTTAATATACTTTAAAATCCAATGAAATATCATAAATTGCCTTCAAATCTCTTAAAAGTCTCCCAAATTATTTAAAATTCCACAAAATATATACTCAAATCCCTTAAAACTACTTTATAATCCCATAAAATCTCACAATTCTGATAGTAACTAATTTTTAAGTATACGAATACATATATATATTAAACATTAATCCTATCTTAAAAAAAGTGGTGTCACGAAATGTCTCGAAAATCTCGCATACATTGTTGTTGCAAACCTGATTGGCTTTTGAATGACTTGAAGTTGAAAGAAGAAAAACAAACTAATGGCGCAAAAAAATTTCAGAAAAACCTTCGAAATACTCTAACATTCGTTAAGATTTCTTAAAACTCCCCAAAACCTCTTGAAATCCTTCAAAAATTCACAAAAACGATTAACATCATAAATGTCTTGAAATCCAAGTTGAAACTCGTAAAAAGTTTTACAAATTCCTAAAAATATCTTAAAATTTCTTAACATTTAAAATCTCTTAAAGTCTATAAAAATCTTATCAAATTCCATAAAATCCTTAAAAATTCTAGAAAATCTTTTAAAAATTAGAGAAATCAATAAAATTACCTGATAACTTTAAAATTCTTTAAACCCCATAAAATACTCTAAAACTGATAGAAATCTCTTGAAATCTTTTTAAATTTGTAAAAACTTGTTAAAATTCTTAAAAACTGTTACAAATATTCTTTAAATTATACGATAACATTTAAAGTACCTTGACGTCCTTTAAAATCTAATAAAATTATTAGAAATTTCATGAAATCCTTAAAATTCTATAAAATCTTCTAAAAATCATAAAATCCCTTAAAATTGTTAGAAATCTCATAAAATTTCACAAAATTCTTTAAAATTCCATAAAATATTTTGAAAATTATAAAAATCTCTTGACTTCTTTTAAAATTTCTGAAAATTATATTACAACATTTAAAATTCCTTAAAGTTCCTTAAAGTTCCTTAAAATACTCTGAACACTTTGAAATCTCTTAAAATTCTTCGAAACTTCATAAGATTTAAAATCCCTTAAATTCTCTTAAAACGCTGAAAAATCTTTTCAAATCACTTAAAATTTCATGAAAACCTTCGAAATTGCTTAAAATTCGTCAAGATTTCTTAAAACTCCCAAAAACCTCTTGAAATCCCTTAAAAATCCAAAACTAGCTGTGAAGTTGTATCAACTTTTGTGCTCATTCAATGAGTACTTTGCTTCCTCATAGAGGAAGCAGTAATTATTCTTTACATCAACATTAAATTTGACTATTTGAGAAGTTATATTCGAAAAATTCATTTTCAGAAATTACAATAAAGCACAATTTTCTTATTTTTGAATGAAATGCATTAATCTTATAGGTCAATCGATTCGTCTCAAGGCAAGGAACCTTTATTTTCCTTACGTCAGCTTCGAATTTTGCATATTAGAGAAGTTATAGTTGAAAAACAAATTTTTAAAAATTAAATAGATCAATAATTTTGTTATTTTTCAATGAAATGAAATAATATTATAGACCAGTCGATTCGTCCCGATGCAAGGAACATTTATTTTCCTTATGTCAAGTCAAAATTTTGATTATTTCAAAAGTTATAGTCGAAAAATTAATTTTTTAAAATACAATTAACCATAACATCCTTATTTTTCAATGAAATGCATTAATCTTATAGGTCAATCGATTCGTCTCGACGTAAGGAACCTTTATTTTCTGTACGTCAGCTTCGAATTTTGAATATTATAGAAGTTATAGTTGAAAAACTAATTTTTTAAAATTAAATAAAACCATAACTTTGTTATTTCTCAATGAAATGAAATAATATTATAGACCAATCGATTCGTCTCGATGCAAGGAACATTTATTTTCCTCACGTCAAGTCAAAATTTTGATAATTTGAAAAGTTACAGTCGAAAAATTAATTTTTGAAAATACAATTAACCATAACTTTGTTATTTTTTAATGAAATGCATTAATAATATAGGTCAATCGATTCGTTTCGACACAAGCAATGTACGTTTTCCTTACATCATCTTTGAATTTCGATTATTTGAGAAGTTATAGTGAAAAAATGAATTTTAAGAAAATTATAAAAGTACATAAAACTTGTAAAATTAAATATTTTGTTAAACCATTGTAAGAAATTCAACTAGGTGTATAATGAAATAACTATGCAAAATTTCATCAATTTATCTCTACGCGTTTTCAAGAAATTGCTGGATCGTGACATACATCCCTACACACACACACACACATCCGGACAATTTTTCAGGACATCATGTTAGATATATTGACGTTAAAATATGTTGAAAAAAACCTATTTTAGGAAACTGGATTTTGTCACCACCACAAAGCTTCCTCTATGAGGAAGCAAAAATCATTAAAATCACAAATCTCTTGAAATCTATGTCAAAATTAAGAAAAATCTCTAAAAATTCATTTAAAAAAACTCTTGTAATTTCTTAACATTTAGAATCTCTTAAAATCCTTAGATATCTTATGAAATTTCATGAAATCCTTAAAAATACTACAAAATCTTTTAATAATTAGAACAATCTAATAAAATCTCTTAAAATTTTACCACAATCTTCGAAATCCTTTTAAATTCTACAAATTTTTTTAAAAATCATACATATATATAGAAATTCTTTTGAAATCCGTCAATAAAATTATCTGAAAAACTTTAAAATCCTTTAAACCTCATAAAATATTTTAAAACGCATAAAAATCTCTTGAAATCTTTTTAAATTGATGAAAACCTTTGAATATTCCCATCAGAAACTTCTTGAAATGCTTTAAATTTTACAATAACATTTAAAGTCTCTTTACGTCCTTTAAAATCCATTAAAATTATTAGAAATCTTGTTACATTTCATGAAATCCTGAAAATTCTATAAAATCTTTTAAAAATCCGAAAATCCCTTAAAATTATTTAAAAAATCTCTTGACTTCATTTAAAATTCCAGGAAATTTCATTGTAATATTTAAAATTCCTTAAAGTCCCTTAAAATTCTTTGAAACCTTTTGAAATGTCTTAAAATTCCTGGAAACTTCACAACATGATTTAAAATCTCTTAAAATCTCTTAAAACACTCAGAAACCTTTTCAAATCACTTAAAATTTCACGAAAATCTTCGAAATCGCTTAAAATTCGTTGGAATCTCTTAAAGTTCTTAGAAACCTCTTAATATTCCTCAAAATTTCAAAAAATTAAAAATCCCTTGTTAGCTTTAAAAATTCTCTTGAAATTTCATGAATTCCGTTAAAATTTCACGAAATATCCTGAAATACCTTAAAATTCTACGAAATCTTTTTTAAAATCCTAAAAATCTTTAGAACTTCGTAAAAATCACTTGAATATGGTCAAAATTCATTAAAATTCATAGAAATCTCTTGAAATACCTCTCCAAAAAATGATGTAACGAAATGTGCCTAAAATCTCGGTTAAATTGTTGTTTCAAACCTACTCTCTGAATTTGAATCAGCAAAATTTCATTGATTTTTTAATGACTTGAAATTGTAAGAAAGTAAATAAATAATCGTGCGCGTAGCGCACGTGTTGGTCTGCTAGTATATTAAAAGCTGATATAAAATCTCGCGCCTCGCCTATAGAAAAATGGCCAAAGGAGAACTTGTAGATCTTTTTAAGACCAATAATTATGTTCCTTATCATTTTCTCTGCATCTCGCGTTATTTGGCTCAAAATTTGAATTTTCGATTTTTTAAGGAAATTCAAAAAGTTGTTATACCTATCCTATAGGGTGTTCAAAGAGAAACATTTTTCATCTTTAGACACTAAAAGAGTATAAATACCAAAGGCCAAACCAATCGGTCAATTCTTTCGAAAGTTATCGTCTCACAAACTAAAAATCTAAACACACACACACACACACACGCGCGCGCGCGCGCGTAAAAACATGTTTTTCGGGTTCAGGGGGTCCCAAAATGTGGACATTTAACAAAAACTGGGGGGTCAAATTTTACACAAATCTAATACCTTCTCTGATAAGAATCTAAAAATTAAAAAACGCATGAAAAGTTTACTATGTATAAGTAATGTGTTTAATTTCTCAAGTATAATAATATTCACTAACTTTAGGTATATATTTTGAAATATTTTTTTGCTTCACTAATAATTTACTTTTCACATCAAAATAATGATTTTTATCACTTATTATCAATTATTATCGATTTTATTGACGTCATAGACTCAAAATAGAAGGTCTTTTCGTTTAAATAAACGATGTTTATTTAATTTCTACGTCAAATCGATTAACACTCAGACCACATACTTATTTACCACAAAAGTTTTTTAAAAATGATTTAGATATTGTTTTTTGATTCCAATTTAATTTTCAATTTACGAGTATTGGGTCAGAAGTTCTTTTCTCAAAATTCGATCTCTTATTACCCTTAATTTTATTTTAAAAAAGGGCTAAATAACAAATGATTCTAAATTTTTTATCTGGGTTTATATTGGTTTGAAAGATTCTGAAATTTCTAAGTATTTGGAAAATTCTTATTAATTTATTGTTTTATGCTATATTTTAAATTAAAAATTAATATTTCTGTTTTTAATCTTGAGAAGCAAATTGTATAATTGATAGTTATTGGCAAACTAGTTGAATCTACTTTTCATTATACCATCTGTATTCAAATAATTATTTTTATCACTTTAAATTATTTTCTATCTTTATATAATCTTTTCATTAGTAATCGTTTTGACAACGAAAATAATCTGAAGATAGTTTTCAGTTTCGATACATTCACAAAAATTGCGCAATTTCCAAAGGAACCAATTAGGTTTTTGACAACAATGTGTTCGATATATTGGTAACATCTCTTTTTTAAGATAGGATAGGAATGAAATCTTTTCCGGACCAAATCAGATGTAATTATGCCTTAAAAAGAAGTGCCGAATGCAAGATTCGAACCCGTGTCCCCTGATTTATAAGTCCCAAGGGCTACGCGTTGAGCCACGCAGTTTTTTTTTAATGATCCAATAATAAGTATTTATTTGCAATTTTTAAGATCGCGGTAAAATGGCGACCTCAACTGAAGACATAAATATTCCCGAAGGCTTCCTCGTGGCTCCCCGAGTGCCTCAGGGTTTAGCAGCAGCCGTGGAAGGCCTCACGAGAGAAGTACTTCGCCATCGTCCAAAGGATATCTACGTCTTCGCAGCACACCACTTCGAAAAGCTTCTCCACATCCGAGAACAATATGGCGTTTCCAGAAGCCTCTCAGTCGACGGAAAGAATCTACAGGCTCTCAGGGACATGAGTCAAGTCCTCCGAAGAAGGGATGCCTTCAAGGAAGAAAAATATCCCAGAGATTTAGTTTACCACAGTGGCTGGTCTTTGAACGAAACAGCGAAAGTACTCGACCGACACAGAAGCATCTTCGGAGACGAAGGAAAGAAGATTTCCACCGAAGAGGTTCGAGAATTAGCTTCGGAGAAGGAAAAAAGAAGGTCGGAGCATTTTGGAAGACACAGAACTCCTGAGAAAAGGAGCTCGAGGAGGAAAGAAGATTTTAGGGAAAGTTCGGGAATGCGGAATGGTCCCAAGATCATTTCTCAAATTCCATCCTTGCCTGGAAATACGGTGAAGGATATAAAGAATGAGTTGAGGAAGAATAGGATTAGTAGTAGGGAAAGGAGGAACCTTCGAAATCAAATGACAGAGATGGAGTCGGAGGTTTTGAAAAGTACGGGCAGAAGGTCGCTGGAGAAGCATGAGAGAAGTGAAAGAAGTGAAAGGAGTGAGAAAAATGAAAGGAGACAAAAGACTGAAAGAAGAGAAAGAGCCGAGAAAACAGAGGAAAGGAAGGAAGAGAAAAGGAGAAACTCGGAGAGGAAAAGTTCGAGAGGGCTAAGTATGGACAGAGTGAAGGATTACGTGGTGCAAAAGTTCGCGATGACGAGGAGTCTCGAGGAACTCCAGTCGCCGACTTATGTTGAAAAAGTCCAGGAAGTTATTGATGAGACCACTCCAATCATTAAGGAAAAGGTTGAGGAGCTTAAAAACTCCCTGAATGTGAAGCGGGATTTCTCTGAGGAACACTCTAAGTTCAAGGAAAGTTCTAAATATAAGGAACGTTCTAAATCCAAAGAACGTTCTAAATCTAAGGAAAGTTCTAAATCCAAGGAAAGTTCTAACGTCAAAGAAGGTTCTAAATCTAAAGAAGAATCTGTTTCCAAATCCAATGATCTCAAGGAAAGCTCGAGATCCAATGAATCGAAAGAAAATTCAAAGTCGAAGAAGCTGAAGAAGAAGTCGCAAGTTTCGGAACTGGATACACCAAATGATTCGCTTGAGGACGTGGAAACTTTGAAATCAGAGGTGGAGTCGATTGGGTCAAGAAATGCTTTGGAGATGAGGTTAAATGAGACGCAGACTCTCCTTGAGGGGATTTCTACAACCTTTACGGTTCCAGTGAGGAGATCAAATTCTGCAAAAGATCTTAGGAATCGACTTTCGGAGACTTCAGATGTCTTGCTTCCGGTTGTGAGACCTTTCTCCTCGAAAAGTTATTCGAGAAGTATTTCTCGGAGTGATTCTGATAATTTGGTTTTGCCTCCGATTTCACCGGAAGTGACAAAGTCGGCGAAGGTGAAGGAGGAATTGGTTTTGCCGGTGCTTTCGTCCCCTGGAAGTTCTTCCAATTTGAAAGAGAAGGAGGAGATGATGGTTAAAGGTGAGGGAGGAGGGCGTGAGAAGGAAGATATTGGAAAAAAAGATAAACGTGATATGAGAGATATTAGAGATAGAGAAGATAAAGATAAAGAAGTTGGGGAAGATAGGAGTTTGAAGGATGCGAAAGAACAGGAAGATGAGACAAGAGAGAGAAGTGAAGTTATAGAAAATCGAGATAAAAAGGAGAAGAAAGAAATCGATAATGAGATTAGTCCCTTAACTTCTAAAGAATTAAAGAGTGTCGAAACAGAGGTGGAAGAGGTGTTTAGAGATAGTTTAAACGTGACTCCAGAGCCTGTAGATATTCCTCAAAGACCCGATTCCCTAGAGCCAGAGGAAGAGGGTGAGACAGTTAAAGATAGCCCCTCAGGACTAAAGGAACAGTTGCTAGAGATCCAGAAGGTGGAAAAAGATATCGAGAATCTTTTAGATCTTAAAGATGAAGTGGTTGAGGATAAGGATGAAGTAGAGTTTAGTATGAGGAATAAACTCCAGGAGGTTGAGGATTCAGAAAGGAGGATTGGAGAGATACTTGAAGAGAGGAAGGTTGAGTTGGGTGAAAGTGTTAAGAAGAAGTTAAAAGAGTTAGAGGAGGTGGAGAAGAGGATCGAGAACTTTTTGGGTGATCCAATAGAGGCGGAGATCTTGAATCCGAAAGATGAAGTCGAGAGGGTAGAGACTGAGTTGAGAGAGGAGAAGATGGCGATTTGCAAGACTTTGAAGAATGAGGTTTGCGAGGTCGAAGGAGAAGGAAAATTAAAGGAAGAGGAAGCGATAAAGGAAGTGAAAGAGAAGGAGGAAAAGGAGAACAAGGAAGGAGAAGAGGAGGAAAGTGAAGAGAAGGAAACTGGAAATTCGAAGCAAGCAATAGAAAACTCAAAGGAGAAAGAGCAAGAAGAGGATTTTAGTTCTTCTAAAGAATCTATTCCCTTCTCCTATGTTCTAACAGAAGGTTCTCCTTGTGAAATTCCAGATTCGGTGACTACAGTTATCATTCCAGACAGGTTTCCTTCTCCAGATTCCGACACTCTTGAAATAGAAGTAGAAGATGGAGAAGTTCGGTCAATATTGATCCCGACCAAGAGTAAAAAGCTCGAAGATGGAGATGATGAAAAGGAGGTAGAGGAAAGTCAGGAAAAGATGGAGGAGAAGAAGTCGCAGCGGAATTTAGAAGTTTTTGGAGAAATTGTTAAACCCGATATTGGTAATACTTCCTCAATGGATATAAGTCTACCAAAAATGAAAATCGGACATGATCTGATGATTCCTCATCAAGATTTGTGCCAGATTAAGGAGGAAGATGATAAAGATCTGGATCAGATAAAAGAAGAGGAGAAGGTGAAGGTAAAAGAGTTGGAGGAAATAAAGAAGGAAAGAGAAGAGATGAGGCAGATGAGAGAAGATCAGGAAGAAAAGATTGATGAGGAGGAATTGAAGGTCCTAAATGTTATGACTTCGGCTCTGAAAGAAGAGGAAGAGAAACTTCAATTAAAGGAGGAGAACAAACTCCAAGAAGTTGAGGATTCTTCACCTGAAGTTTTAAGACTCACTGATTCTGAAGGTACGGATGAGACTAAGGAGACGAGCATCACGGATGGAGTTCTTGAAGCTACGGATGTTGTGGAAAATTCTTTGGAGGTGGAGGAAAGTACTGGGAGGTCTGTTGAGTCTACGAATGAAGTTAAGGAGACAACAATGACGGACGAGTCAAATGCGAGTCTTTCCCTCGATCCAGGGATCCCTATTGTTCCGGAATTGAATTTGGATTCTCTTCAGGATCTGACTGTATCTTCTTTTAAGATGACGGATGAGGAAGTGGAAAGGAGGGAGAGTGAAGAGACGGAGAGTGTTTCGATTACGGAGCCAGAGTTTGAGGGAAAGGATGAGAAGGTAGAGGAAAGTTTGGAGGAGAAAAGAGAGACGGATCTTTCAGGACCTGATAGAGTGAAGGATCGGAAGTTTAAGGAGGTGGAGAGTGATGAGAAGGGGGAGGAAGAGGAGAATGAAGAGAAAGAGAGTAATGTGAAGGATAATCTGAAGGGGGTTGAACTTGATGAGAAGTTGGAAGAAGTGGAGAGTAAGGAGAAAAAAGAAGATGTAGTTGCACTCAAAAAAAAGGTTAAAGAAGTTGAGATTATGGGGGAGGTGAATAAGGAAAAAAGGGATGATAAGGAAATGAGTCTGATTGAAGAAAAGGTAGAAGTTACAGAAAAGGTAAAGGAAGAGGAGGTGGAAGAAAATGTAGAACTTCAGGAAAAGGAGGGAAAGGATATGAAGAAAGGTTTGCAAGTCGAAAGTATTGAGGATAAAAGTGATAAAGAAGTTGAAGTTGAGGAGGAGAAAGAAAAAATCTTTGATATGAAGGAAATAGAGGAAGAAAAAGGTGAAGGTGAGGAGATAAAAAAAGTGGAAAGTCTTGAAGGTAACACAGGATCAGAAATGGAAGTTACAGAGGAGATGATTAAGGAACAGGTTGTGGTTAAGGAAGACATTTGCGTAAAGGCTGAAGCCTATCTGACAACTTCCGGAGTCGAAAATAAAGAGGAAGAGGATTATAAGATGGTAAAAGTCGAGGAGAAGATAAAAGAGCCAGAAAAGGATACGGAAAGGGAAAAAGAGTTTGGGAAAGATCAGGAAGAGCAGAAAGAGGTAAAGAAAGTTGAGGAACTGGGAGATGAGAGTGGAGAATCTTCAGAAATACTTACTATGGCAAAAATAGAAGAGAAAGAGAAAGAAACACAGAAGAATGATGCTGAAGTTGTTGAATCGAGATCTGCTAGTCAATGTACAACAAGACGTCTTAGTTCTGCTAATCTTCGATCGAAAGAGGAAAATCTCATCAGCACTGAGGAAAATGTTGAAAAAGAGGAAAAATTGAAATTGGAGACTGAAGAGATGCCAAAAGCAGAAGTTGTTACGAATGTTCTGAAGGATGAGAAGCTGGAAGAAAAGAAAGAGTATCATATATATCTTCCCGAATCTGTTGAGAGCCAGAGTAGTTCCTCTGATACTAGTACTTTTATGTCTGCTGCTACGAAAATCCAAGCTGGTGAGTTTCCAAGATACAATTCAATTGCTTCATTTTATTCAACAAATATTAAAATTAGGAGTTCAAAATCTAATCTCAAAATTCAGTTTTTTTATTTTACAAAGAAGGTATTTAAAATGTGAAACGATTTGTTGCAGGTGGTTTTTCTGAGAAGGAATATAGAAATTGCCTTGATGACTTGGCCTCCTTCTTATTTATTTATTCCATTTAGGATATTTTTTTTCTGTTATAAAAGGATTTGATAAAAGATTGCTTGTTTTCAGGAGTCCGAGGTTTTCTCACTAGAAGACGTTTGCAGAGCACACAATGTCGTAGTTCAACTCTGGACAGCATACCATCGATCCAAGAGAGTTTTGTGGTGAGTAATTTATTCTCATTATGCATCAAGCTACGTGCTGCCTTCCTCGTTTCTTAGACTCACTCTACACGCACTGCAATCGTAATGTCACTGCATAAAGAATATGCTGTCTTGCAATACTAGTTCGCATTAGCATTTAGCGAACGTCCAAGTCACTGCATATGGGTTGATATGCATTTTTCCTATCAGCGAGGTCTAGACCTCTGAATTTTATGATTGATGATAGAGCTCGTCGTTTAAATTCTTGAGTAGGGAGGAAGTCTTTAAATTAGAAATAGAATTGGTGCAATGCGATCTACTATTTAGAGACTTCAAAGCGATTTGAGTGATTTCAAAAGATTTCAAAAGAGTTCAGAGAATTTCAAATTTCAATTTCAATTTTGAAAATTTAAAACTTGAAATTGAGAATTTGTTGTGGTCTCTGAACCGAAACAATTTTTGATATTTTATTCCAAAATGATATTTATTATTTCCTGTATCTCTACTATAAAGGTTCTTTTTAAAAACTTGATTGATTTATTGAATTGGGATAAAAGCCAAAGTAGTAAATGTGCAACCGAAATGATTTAGGCAGGGAAGTCAGCAGTTCACTTACCCATCTACACATTATTTATTCTATTCTAAACAGAGTCTAGTTAAAGCGGATGTTTATGTAGGAATTTTCATTTTGTAATGCGAGAATACTTTCTAAACAAACGAATCTTTTGAGATTGGCATCTATTTGTCTTTTTTGAATTTCCTTTCGAAATTTTCGCTTATTTATGAATCAATTCGTATTTATATATAGTAGTCTCTTTTTTTAGACGTTACATAAAAATTCTCCTTACCAGTTTATTTTGTTTTTGAAGCAAAATTAAAAAATTAAATTTTTTAATTTATTACAATTTGAACAATTTTTAATTAAAATTCAGTTTCAATGGTTTTATCTACATTCTCATCACGATAATAAATATATTTAGCCTCATGATAAATCAAGGTCAAGGTCAGTTTCTATCTTTCCATGTTTTGATACGATAGTAAACACGACCCGCATCCACAATCAGTAGAAAGTTGAATGAACTGACAATTACTTCAGAAGTGTAAGAAAATTGGAAAAAGGCAAAATAAATTCAAAAAATGAAAAATAATCTGAGAAATTAATAAATACAATAAATTAATAATAAATACAACTGAATACACAAATAGAAGAAAAATAAAAATATCGAATTACAAGGGCTCGAAATGTAGAATTTTTTAAATCCGGATTTAAATTCACAAATTGTATTAATACAATTCCTATTTTCCTATCTTAAAAAAGTGGTGTCACGAAATGTCTCGAAAATCTCGCATACATTGTTGTTGCAAACCTGATTGGCTTTTAAATGACTTGAAGTTGAAAGAAGAGAAACAAACTAATGGCACAAAAAACTTTCAGAAAAATCTTCGAAATACTTTAAAATTCGTTAAGATTTCTTAAAAACTCTCCAAAATTCCTACCTTAAAAAAGTGGTGTCACGAAATGTCTCGAAAATCTCGCATACATTGTTGTTGCAAACCTGATTGGCTTTTGAATGACTTGAAGTTGAAAGAAGAGAAACAAACTAATGGCACAAAAAACTTTCAGAAAAATCTTCGAAATACTTTAAAATTCGTTAAGATTTCTTAAAACTCTCCAAAACCTCTCGAAATCCTTCAAAAATTCACAAAAACGATTAACATCATAAATGTCTTGAAATCTAAGTTGAAACTCGTACGTAAAAAGTTTTACAAATTCCTAAAAACACCTTAGAATTTCTTGACATTTAAAATCTCTTAAAGTCTATAGAAATCTTATCAAATTCCATAAAATCCTTAGAAATTCTACAAAATCTTTTAAAAATTAGAGAAATCAATAAAATTACCTGACAACTTTAAAATTCTTTAAACCCCATAAAATACTCTAAAACTCATAGAACTCTCTTGAAATCTTTTCAAATTTGTAAAAATTTGTTAAAATTCTTAAAAACTGTTTAAAATATTCTTTAAATTATACACGGAGAAAA
>CAJFCO010018461.1:117477-136362 GCA_904066015.1 Synergus gifuensis
TTATCAAATTCTATAAAATCCTTAAAAATTCTACAAAATCTTTTAAATATTAGAGAAATCAATAAAATTACCTGACAACTTTAAAATTCTTTAAACCCCATAAAATACTCTAAAACTCATAGAACTCTCTTGAAATCTTTTCAAATTTGTAAAAATTTGTTAAAATTCTTAAAAACTGTTTAAAATATTCTTTAAATTATACACGGAGAAAACTGGATATTAAACCGTAATATCTATCTATTTAACTATGGGACGATTATCTAGATATTTAGATATAATATCTTGATATTAAAACATAATATCCAGATATTAAAATATATAATCCAAATATTCTAACATTCAATATTTTAATATCTGGATATTAAGTTTTAATATCAAGATATTATATCTAAATATCTAGATAGTCGTCCCATAGTTAAATAGCTAGATATTAAGGTTTAATATCCGGTTTTCTCGGTGTGCGATAACATTTAAAGTTCCTTGACGTCCTTTAAAAGCTAATAAAATTATTAGAAATTTCATGAATTCCTTGAAATTCTATAAAATCTTCTAAAAATCATAAAATCCCTTAAAATTGTTAGAAATATCATAAAATTTCACAAAATTCTTTAAAATTCCAAAAAATATTTTGAAAATTATAAAAATCTCTTGACTTCTTTTAAAATTCCTGAAAATTATGTTACAACATTTAAAATTCCTTAAAGTTCCTTAAAATACTCTGAAACCCTTTGAAATCTCTTAAAATTCCTCGATACTTCATAAGATTTAAAATCCCTTAAATTCTCTTAAAACGCTGAGAAACCTTTTCAAATCACTTAAAATTTCATGAAAACCTTCGAAGTTGCTTAATATTCGTCAAGATTTCTTGAAACTCCCAAAAACCTCTTGAAATTCCTTAAAAATCCACAAAAATCATTAAAATCACAAATCTCTTGAAATCTATGTCAAAATTAACAAAAATCTCTAAAAATTTATTTTAAAAAACTCTTTGAATATCTTAACATTTAGAATCTCTTAAAATCCTTAGAAATCTTATCAAATTTCATGAAATCCTTAAAAATCCTACAAAATCCTTTAATAATTAGAACAATCTAATAAAATCCCTTAAAATTTTACCACAAACCTTCGAAACTTTTTGAAATGCTTTAAATTTTACAATAACATTTAAAGTCTCTTTACGTCCTTTAAAATCCATTAAAATTATTAGAAATCTCGTTACATTCCATGAAATCCTGAAAATTCTATAAAATCTTTTAAAAATCAGAAACTCCCTTAAAATTATTTAAAAATCTCTTCTTTTAAAATTCCAGGAAATTTCATAGTAATATTTAAAATTCCTTAAAGTCCCTTAAAATTCTTTGAAACCTTTTGAAATGTCGTAAAATTCCTGGAAACTTCACAACAGGATTTAAAATTCCTTAAAATCTCTTAAAATACTCAGAAACCTTTTGAAATCACTTAAAATTTCACAAAAATCTTCGAAATCGCTTAAGGCCATGTAAGACTTACCCGATTCCTACCTTACCGACATTTTTTCTCTGCAACGATACGTCTACATTTATTAAGATTTCAAATTGAAAATTTCTAAAATTAAAGAAAATATGCTAAGGTATGTTTATCTGGTCTTAAATTTTTGTAAAAATAAAGAAAACTTTTTTGAAAAAAATTTTTTGTTATAAATATCAATATTTAGGATCAGATAAACGTACCTTAATGCTTTAGCTTCAATTTTAGAAATTTTTAATTTGATATCTCAATAAATGTAGACGTAGCGTTGCAGAGAAAAAAATGTCGGTAAGGTAGGGATCGGGTAAGTCTTACATGGCCTTAAAATTCGTTGTAATCTCTTAAAGTTCTTAGAAACCTCTTAATATTCCTCAAAATTTCAAAAAATTTTAAATCCCTTATTAGCTTTAAAAATTCTCTTGAAATTTCATGAATTCCGTTAAAATTCGCGAAATATCCTGAAATACCTTAAAATTCTACGAAATCTTTTTAAAATCCTAAAAATCTTTAGAACTTTGTAAAAATCACTTGAAAATGGTCAAAATTCATGAAAATTCCTAGAAATCTCTTGAAATACCTCTCCAAAAAAAGTGATGTAACGAAATGCCCCTAAAATCTTGGTTAAATTGTTGTTTCAAACCTACTCTCTGAATTTAAATCAGCAAAATTTCATTGATTTTTTAATGACTTAAAATTGTAAGAAATTAAATAAATAATCGTGCGCACGTAGCGCACGTGTTGGTCTGCTAGTATTATTAAATTCACCCAAATTCCTAAATTCCCCTAAGTTTAAATTTTTTGAATTTAATGTGTAATTTTTAAATTATTTTTTTATTCTTCGTCCCCTTTGTCTTTTCATAGTTTATATTTTACTCTATTATTAGAGTCTCTTAGTTTTATTTTCGCCACTTTAGCCGCCGACTATAAATTCTTAATAGCTCTTAATTTTTTTTTTAAATTAAAATAAAAAGGTGGAATTTAGTAGACTTTCGTTTTGATCCATTTTTTCCCGAGGGGTGGAAGTGACGTTATAGCGTAAGTTATTTCGATCAGAAGGCCACATCATGATTTATGATAATATTTTTCCAACCCGATCTTCTCGCCTATCCTATCATGGAGAGTCGAGGGCAACTGACTCACATTTCATTCACTTCTTTTGTAGTACATACATAATTCTAAAACAAAAACAACAAAAAATTTTATTTTACTCTTTTATTTTGGTACGTTTATTTGATCCTAAACATTTACATTAAAAAAAAATATATAGGAAAATAATTTTAGCAAAAAAACATTTTTTAAACAGTAATTAAAAAATTATTATTATAATTATTAAATTGAATTATTATTCCTGTAATTATTTTTCTTTAATTTTCTCGTGATTATGGGGAAATAATGATAGAAAAGTCATTATAAAAAAAATTATATAGACATCATATTATTAGTTCGACCAGAGATAAGGTTCATCTCTAGTTCGACTAATTTAGAAAATGGTCCACTTTCCCTAAGGATAAATAACAATTACATATATAGGAAAGTCATTCTATTCTATCTTAAAAAGGAGATGTTACCAATATATCGAACACATTGTTGTCGAAAACCTGATTGGTTCCCTTTGGAAATTGCGCAATATACATACATTTATATATATATATATATATATATATATATATATATATTTATCTTAAAAAAGTGGTGTCACGAAATGTCTCGAAAATCTCGCATACATTGTTGTTGCAAACCTGATTGGCTTTTGAATGACTTGAAGTTGAAAGAAGAATCAAAAATTCACAAAAACAATTAACATCATAAGTGTCTTGAAATCCAAGTTGAAACTTGTAAACAGTTTTACAAATTCCTAAAAACACCTTAGAATTTCTTAACATTTAAAATCTCTTAAAGTCTATAGAAATCTTATCAAACTCCATAAAATCCTTAAAAATTCTACAAAATCTTTTAAAAATTAGAGAAATCAATAAAATTACCCGACAACTTTAAAATTCTTTAAACCCCATAAAATACTCTAAAACTCATAGAACTCTCTTGAAATCTTTTAAAATTTGTAAAAACTTGTTAAAATTCTTAAAAACTGTTTAAAATATTCTTTAAATTATACGATAACATTTAAAGTTCCTTGACGTCCTTTAAAATCTAATAAAATTATTAGAAATTTCATGAAATCCTTAAAATTCTATAAAATCTTCTAAAAATCATAAAATCCCTTAAAATTGTTAGAAATCTCATAAAATTTCACAAAATTCTTTAAAATTCCATAAAATATTTTGAAAATTATAAAAATCTCTTGACTTCTTTTAAAATTCCTGAAAATTATATTATAACATTTAAAATTCCTTAAAGTTCCTTAAAATACTCTGAAACCCTTTGAAATCTCTTAAAATTCCTCGAAACTTCGTAAGATTTAAAATCCCTTAAATTCTCTTAAAACGATGAGAAACCTTTTCAAATTACTTAAAATTTCATGAAAACCTTCGAAATTGTTTAAAATTCGTAAAGATTTATTTAAACTCCTAAAAACCTCTTGAAATCGAACAAAAATCAGTAAAATCGCAAATCTCTTGAAATCTATGTCAAATCTCTAAAATTAACAAAAATCTCTAAAAATTCATAATAAAAAACTCTCGGAATTTCTTAACATTTACAATCTCTTAAAATCCTTAGAAATCTTATCAAATTTCATGAAATCCTTAAAAATTCTACAAAATTTTTTAATAATTAGAACAATATAAAATCCCTTAAAATATATATCTAATAAAATCCCTTAAAATTTTACCACAACCTTCGAAATCCTTTGAAATTCTACAAATTCTTTTAAAAATCATACATATATAGAAATTCTTTTAAAATCCCTCAATAAAATTATCTGAAAAACTTTAAAATCCTTTAAACCTCATAAAATATTTTAAAACTCATAAAAATCTCTCGAAATCTTTTTAAATTGATGAAAACCTTTTAATATTCCCATCAGAAACTTCTTAAAATGCTTTCAATTTTACAATAACATTTAAAGTCTCTTTACGTCCTTTAAAATCCGTTAAAATTATTAGAAAATCTCGTTACATTCCATAACATCCTGAAAATTCTATAAAATCTTTTAGAAATTAGAGAATCCCTTAAAATTATTAAAAAATCTCTTGACTTCTTTTAAAATTCCAGGAACTTTTAAAATTTCGAGGAACTTTTGAAATTTTAAAAGATGTTACAAAATTGCATGAAATTTTAAATAATTTTCAGAGATTGAACGATATTTCATAGGATATTAAGGGCATGTGTTACTTACCATATGAGCAAGTTTAAATAACCCGGGTTTTTTTCTATAATTTTTACATTTTCAACAAAATTTTAGTCAACATCCGTCCGGGTTCATATTCTTGACGGATGTTGACTATAATTTTTTTGAAAATGTAAAAATTATAGAAAAAAAACCGGGTTATCTAAATTTGCTCATATAAGATTTGATGGTATTTTGGGTAATTCTCAGTAATTTTAAGCGACTTTAAGAGAACATGTGACGTTTATTTCACTTGACATTTATTTCCAGAAATTTTTAAGGATTTGGTGAGATTATATTGAAATTTCAAGAATTTTATAGAATTTAATGAAATTTCACGGAATGCGTTTTTCTTCAATAGTTGGAAAACAAAGGACAAATCCCCCATAATTCGTCCTTTGTCTTTCAAGCATTGAAGAAAAACACACGATTTCTGGCTACGGCCTTGATTATAACAATAGGTCGTGAAATTTTAAGGAATTTTATGGAACATCAAAGAATATCAAGGATTATTAAATGATTTTAGGAAATTTAAAAGAATTTCATAATATTTCAAAGAATTTTTTGTAATTTTAAGGGTTATAACGATAGGTTGTGGAATTTTAAGGAGTTTTATGTAACATCAAGAAATATCAAGTAATTTTTACGAAATTTAATGGAATTTCACCAGATTTTTTAAATATGTTAAAGACATTTTAAGATATTGTATGGTAATTTTTTTAAATTGAATTAATTTTAAATACTTTTAAGGGATTCAGGGGATTTTTCGCGATTTCATGGAATTTTAAATACTTGTAAGATATTTTACGGGATATTAACTTATTTTGAGGACTTTCAAGGGATTTTACGAGATTTCATTGAATTGTCAGGAATTTTCAGAGATTTCATGACACTTCATGGGATTTTTAATAATTTTAAGGGATTTTACGATATTTTAGGAATATTTAGTGATTTTAATGAATTTTAAGGAATTCAAGGAATTTTACGAAAATTTAGTGGATTTTCAGAAATTTTAAGAGATTTAATCAGATTTCATGTTTCTGAGTATAATAAATTGTTATGAATATCAAGTGAATTTACGAAAATTAAAGGAATTTCACGAAGTTTTAAAAGATAAAAAAGGCATTTTAAGGAATTTTTTGAGACTTATGGAGATTCCTGAAATTAGATAAAGAATTACAAAACTTTATATTTTAAGAATTAAAAATTCTAAACTATTTTTAGTCTACTAGCAAAAGGTGAGCCAAAACGAGAAATTAATCGCGCGCAGAACACGCGGATCATAATTTCTAGTTATAGATAAAAAATTATAGGAAATTATTTTTTATTTCCTCACTTTTCTCGCGATTAAAGAAAATCATTATAGGAAAGTTATCAATTTTTTAATATTATTTATTTCTATTATTATTTCCTGTTATCGTGAAAGGATTATAGGAAAATCATTATATATAGGCCTATACGGATTTTTCTATAATATTTTTTACATTCTCATCAGAGAAGGTATTAGATTTGTGTAAAATTTGACCCCCCCCAGTTTTTGTCAAATGTCCACGTTTTGGGACTCCCTGAACCCGAAAAACGTGTTTTTACGAATGTGTCTGTCTGTCTGTGTGTCTGTAGATTTTTAGTTTGTGAGCACGATAACTTTCGAAAGAATTGACCGATTGGATTGTCCCTTGGTATACTCTTTTAGTGTCCTAAAATGAAGATCAACTTCGTTGGCCAGCCATTTTGGATAAAAATTCAAAAAGTAGGAGCATTTTGAAAAATTTTGAAACCACTTTTTTTTTTAATCTAAAAATTCTAATGACGTACATTCGTAGTACTCAAAAAGTCGAACAATTTTTCTTAATGACTTTTTTCGATAAAAAAAAAATTGAAAGACTTATAACATTTTTAAAATCCAAAAAAAATGAAAGAAAACATAAATTAGAAGCCAAACAACGCACGATATGAAAAAAAGTCTAAAGATGAAAAATGTTTCTTTTTGAACGCCCTATAGGATACGCATAACAACTTTTTGAATTTCCTTACAAAATCAAAAATTAAAATTTTGAGCCAAAAAACGCGAGACGCAGAGAAAATGATAAGAAACATAATTATTCGCCTTAAAAAGATCTACAAGTTCTCCTTTGGCCATTTTTCAATAGGATGAGTAGTTTTCGTTTAAATCGTGAAAAATATTGTTAAACAGAGCCGAGCGCGGAGCGCGAGCTTTAAATCAAATATCGAGCGCGAAGCGCGAGTGCCCTGATGAGAATGTGCTCCTTAAGGTCGATAGAACCTTAAGTAAATTAGTTAAATTTTGCATTCAAAGCTGTAATTTAATTTAATTTAATTAAATTTTTAAAAATATAAATTACAAATATAAAAAAATAAATTAAAATATAAAAATATAAATTATGTAATTTAATTAAATTAAAAAAAAACATATATCTTTAAGCGTCCTGTAAAGCGCAAGCTTCACTAAGGGCACAAGCGCGCAACACGGAGCGCGAAGCGCGCGATGAGAATGTTCCCGCGAAGCGGGCAGATTTTTTATATATAATTTATATTTTTTAATTCTAATTTATTTTTTATATTTGTAATTTTTATTTTTATATCCCGTGTGGAAATTGCCCAGGTTAGCCATTTTTAAATGTTGGCCCTGTTGAGGCCCCACGAAGGCGCGCCTCTATAGTATGCCCCTATCGGCCCTTGTTAGGGCCTCTAGAAAGCCCTCGCTGGGGCCCACAATGGTTGCCCCTCTTGTTGTTTTAAAAATTTTTCTAAGTCCACACTGTTGTTGAACTGTTCAAAGTTCTTATTATTTTCTGTTATTTTATTGCAAATTGAATAATTAGGAACACTCTCTCTAAATCTGAATTAGTGAAAAGTAGATCACTATAATTGACTTTAGTGAAAATTTTTACTAATTATTAGTTATATTTCACTATTTCAATTCGCAGTTTTCAACTTTTCACTAAAGTTTTAATCAAAAATGATTTACAATTAGTAGAATTTTTCACTAAAGTAAATTAGTGACCTACTTTTCACTAATTCAGATTTTTTTCGTAAGATTTAGACGTTCCTTAAACAGAAGAGTCCAATTTAGAATTATTTCCGAGATTATATGGTATTTACTTCTGTCAAATTTGTTGGAAAACTTTGGGTAAATGTGACAGGTTTTTATTTTTTATTTTTGGCAAAGTCCTGAGTTTCTTGACTTACGAATTATCATTAGGAATGGATAGGTCGTCACAGAAGAGACAAAAAATGAAAAAGTATAGAGATGACGCATTCGTTCTAAAATTGTTTGAAAAGCTTCTTAGCGAAATAAGAGTATATTCTAGAAAAGCACGTTTTGTTATCCATTGGCAAGCACTTTTGAGTTCATCAACCCCTTCCAACGTCAATCTGATATATAATGCAGGCGGTGAATGAAACTCGTCCGGAATTCAGGCCAATCATTCAACTTACAAAAATAATTGAAATTTGTGCAAAGTTTCAAAGGAAAATCCAAAAATTAATCGATTTTATCTTGAAATGAAATATTTATAATAAAAATTTAATTTAGTTAATAATTTAGAATAAAAATGGTTTAAATATAATGACCCCAAAAGTTATTAATTATAAGATTTATTAAAAAGTATCAAACGTTTTAAAAATCGAAAGCCTCGAAATTGAAACTGAATTTCTTTTTTTTCTTTTGAGCTTTTTTTTATTTAAAAAATATTATTTTTGAAATTTGACCCAATTTTTTTGAAAACTTTTGCTTCGTGACTTATTGTTAAGGAAAGGACGAAAGATTTGCTTAGAAATTTGACCTCAATTCATGTTTAGTTCGCGTTATTCGAGGCTTTTGTAGCAGCAAACGTGCATCTGAGCTTGCAATTGAGGAATTATTATTCTCGTGTTTACACGACGTCTTGTCGTTACAAACAGTAGATAATCGCGTTTAAGTCAGACGTCAGAGAAAACAGATTTCAATCTTGTGATTCTTAAGATTATCTCGAATCTCCAAGATTTCATTTTGAAGAGCTTTTCCGCTTTATTTTATTTTAAAATTCAACAAATTTTAAAATTAAACATATAATAACCAGATTCAATTTTTAGCACAAAATTTATAAAATTAAAACGAAAAAGATGAAATTCATTTTGAGAATTATAAAATTCTGGAGTTCTTAAGTTTCAGGTCAATTTAAGTCTGGAGCTTTTGAAATTTAAAGCTCTTTTGATATTAAGTGCTTTCAAACTTCGAAGCTTTGAAATTAGAAGTTTTTCGAATTTCGAACGAATTTAAATTTGAGCTTGCATATTTCGAGTCAATTTAAGTTTGGAGCTTTCAAGTTTCCTGTGCTGAAATTTGGTAATTTCTAAAGCTGATCTTTTAAGTTTTACTCCTTTTCAGTTCAAAGCTTTAAAATTAAAAAAGTTTCCCTTTTTATACAATTTTAAATTAGAGCTTTCAAACTTCGATAAAATTTAAGTTTGAAACTTTCAAATTTCAAAAGTCGAAATCTCGGAGCTTTTGAAAGTAAATTTCTTTTTCAATTTGAGCTTTTAAGTTTCTGTCTAATTTCATTTAGAAGATTTCAAATTAGATTTGTTCATTTTTTACGCTTTTAAAATTTAAACCTTGACATTGTACCTTATCTCAAATTGAAGCTTTCGGATTCAATTAAATTTCGAATTTTTTAAACGTATTTTTTACAAATTTCTATTTTTGTGGAAATTATTGTTCTATTAAAACTAGATTATTGAAATCTCAAATGGATTCTTTTCAATATTTGATTTTAAAACGCAATTTTAAATAATAAGACATGTTTTCTTCGAACGCGATGTCAACTTCTTTTAGAAGCTTTGTAAATATTGATTTTCAGTTATATTCAGTTTCATAGTCTTCAAACATGACATTTCGCTTGAGTTGATTGAAAAATGTGTTGATAATATACATTTTGTATTTTCAGGATCCCATTATATTTCTATTCCAAGGAAATCTTGAATTGAAATCAGGTCGATCGATAAAAAAAAAATGAAAAATGGAAAAAAAAGGATAAAAAATAAAAAAACGAATTTCTTTATGATTATTTTTCTTCTAAAGGGAAAACTTTTGGTGTTTTTGATGGCTTTAATTTTCCCCCCCACTTAAAAAACTAGACCAATTAATTAATTATAAAAAAGGACAATAATTGATCATCAATTCTGTTCTTGAAAGAGACATTAAGAAGGCGGCATTAATCTCTCCAAGCGAAAATCCACGTGGGACGCATTAAAGAATAAAAAAAGTCACGAGCCTTATAAAATTTCTTCTTTTTATGTGCCTCTGGTAAATCGCGCTTTAACAATCACGTTTTTTTTTTAAAGGAGATATAAAAATACAAATAACGACCCTTTCACCTATGACCCTTAGATTAAAAATATCGTTATATTTAGTTTTATTTGTGGATTATTTTTGAAAAAACTTATCGAATTTTAATAAATTATTTGAAAATGTTTACTTTTTTATTTATTTAATTTATTTATTTTTTTTTTTTAGGTTTTCATTCCTCAAAAATCTGGAGGCTCCATAATTTGATAAAATATTCAACGGAAATTTTTAAATGTCGGTTTAAAATAAACGGATTAGTGAAGAAAAATTGGAAGGCTGAGAATTGATGACAAGTATTGAGTAGCAATTATTTTGAGAGAAGAGCTAAGTTGTCTTTGCCAAGGTTTGACCGCCAAACAATTCGTCTTTTAGACTCAACTGACGTTACCTTAAGCTCTATAGACTTCCCTTTTTACGTAAGTCTAGATTCTTTAGAATGACACTTTTTGAGACAGAAAAAAGAAAAAAAAAGCGAGCTAATGACGCGTATTAGTTCTATAAAAAAATCATCTTGAGGAAAAATTCTATATATATATTTCCCAGTGACCTGTGATGCACTTCCTTTGGATCATTTCACTTTACCTTTGATATTTTATTCTTTCTTGGAAGAAGGATAATTAAAAGAAAAATAGAAAGAAATGAAAATAGGGTTCTAGAAGTAATAACAATTTTATTTAACAATTAGGAAGTTTCGTGAAACACTTTAGAACTGGGATAATTTATAGAGTCTTCTGGAATTTTTTGAAATATTTGGGAAGAAATAAATATTGTCATCTACATTTTTCTTTTTTTATACAAGGTATAAACGAATGAAAAATAGTCGAGATTCCAGTGTCGTTTAAATGAGTAAAAGAGAAAATCGAGACTTCAGTGTATTTTTGAATTTAGAAGATTTTTGTCTTACAGTAAAGAATATAGAAATACGTATGTCTTCAAAATTAAATAATTTAGTGACATTCAAAGTCAGATTAGAACTTAATTTTAAACAATCGAAGGGTTGATCACTCGAGTTTTGAATCTACGCGGGAATTTAAGATTTCAAATATTTCAAGAGATTTTAAGGAATATCAAGAGATTTCTAGGAATTTGAAGAGATTTTGAGGTATTTTAAGATTTCGAAATATTTTTTAAATTAATTTTAAGGGATTTTAAGGAATTTAAGGAATTTAAAATAATTTATGAGATTTTAAGGGTGAAATTTTTAAGGATTTCAAGAAGTTTCTAGAAATTTTAGTTTTTACGAATATTAAGTAATTTGTTTATTTTATGTGATTTTATGGAATTTTAACAGATTTAAAAATTAGTTTTATGAATTTTAAAGGTTATTGTGAAATTTAAGGCATTTAAGGTATTTTAAAAGATTTTCAGAATTTTTCAAGGATTTTGTTGAATTTTAAGGGACACAAAAAGATTTCTAAAAGTTTTATGAAATTTCAAGCCTTCGGTTTAAGAACTTTAAAGGTTATTATGGAATTTTAGGGAATTTCGTGTAAATTCAAAGGATTTTAAAACGTTTTAAGGAATATAAAAATATTTCTAGGGATTTCCTAATAGAAATACTTTTAAAATTTCTGGACTCTTAGAATTTGTATTTTTATAAAAAATTAAAAAAGCGTAATTATAATTTGGATTGTTTTATAAATTTGAGGTACACAATTTTTAATCTAAGCAATTAATATTAGAAATCTGCATTTTAGCACATAATAAGAACTGTTTTTACATAAAGAGAACTACATGAATTACAACCGCTTCGTACAGTTGGTACCATCTGTCGTATAATAATTGCTTAAAGCACGCGATCCGTAGTCTCTTCACAATTATCTATAGAAAATTTTAAAAAGAAATAAAAAAATTTCAGAATAATAAATATTAATATTAATATAAACAACATTTTTTTGAATATTTTATATTATTTTATATTTTTATATTTTTATTTTTATATTTTTATATTTATATTTTTATTTTATATTTATATTTATATTATATTTATATTATATTATATTATATTATATTATATTATATTATATCCTATCTTAAAAAAGTGGTGTCACGAAATGTCTCGAAAATCTCGCATACATTGTTGTTGCAAATCTGATTGGCTTTTGAATGACTTGAAGTTGAAAGAAGAAAAACAAACTAATGGCGCAAAAAACTTTCAGAAAAACCTTCGAAATACTTTAAAATTCGTTAAGATTTCTTAAAACTCTCCAAAACCTCTCGAAATCCTTCAAAAATTCACAAGAACGATTAACATCATAAATGTCTTGAAATCCAAGTTGAAACTCGTACGTAAAAAGTTTTACAAATTCCTAAAAACATCTTAGAATTTCTTAACATTTAAAATCTCTTAAAGTCTATAGAAATCTTATAAAATTCCATGAATTTCTTAAAAATTCTACAAAATCTTTTAAAAATTAGAGAAATCAATAAAATTACCTGATAACTTTAAAATTCTTTAAACCCCATAAAATATACTCTAAAACTCATAGAACTCTCTTGAAATCTTTTAAAATTTGTGCAAACTTGTTAAAATTCTTAAAAACTGTTTAAAATATTCTTTAAATTATACGATAACATTTAAAGTTCCTTGACGTCCTTTACAATCTAATGAAATTATTAGAAATTTCATGAAATCCTTAAAATTCTATAAAATCTTCTAAGAATCATAAAATCCCTTAAAATTGTTAGAAATCTTATAAAATTTCACAAAATTCTTTAAAATTCCATAAAATATTTTGAAAATTATAAAAATCTCTTGACTTCTTTTTAAATTCCTGAAAATTATATTACAACATTTAAAATTCCTTAAAGTTCCTTCAAATACTCTGAAACCCTTTGAAATCTCTTAAAATTCCTCGAAACTTCGTAAAATTTAAAATCCCTTAAATTCTCTTAAAACGATGAGAAACCTTTTCAAATCACTTAAAATTTCATGAAAACCTTCAAAATTGCTTAAAATTCGTCAAGATTTCTTAAAACTCCCCAAAACCTCTTGAAATCCCTTAAACATTCACAAAAATCATTAAAATCACAAATGTTTTGAAACCTATGTCAAAATTAACAAAAATCTCTAAAAATTCATTAAAAAAAACTCTTTGAATTTCTTAACTTTTAGAATCTCTTAAAATTCTTAGAAATCTTAGAAAATTTCATGAAATCCTTAAAAATACTACAAAATCTTTTAATAATTAGAACAATCTAATAAAATCCCTTAAAATTTTACCACAACCTTCGAAATCCTTTTAAATTCTACAAATTCTTTTAAAAATCATACATGTATAGAAATTCTTTTGAAATCCCTGAATAAAATTATCTGAAAAACTTTAAAATCCTTTAAACCTCATAAAGTATTTTAAAACTCATAAAAATCGCTTGAAATCTTGTTAAATTCATGAAAACCTTTTAATATTCCCATCAGAAACTTCTTGAAATGCTTTAAATTTTACAATAACATTTAAAATCTCTTTACGTCCTTTAAAATCCATTAAAATTATTAGAAATCTCGTTACATTGCATGAAATCCTGAAAATTCCATAAAATCTTTTAAAAATCAGAAAGTCCCTTAAAATTATTAAAAAATCTCTTGACTTTTAAAAATCCAGGAAATTTCATTGTAATATTTAAAATTCCTTAAAGTCCCTTGAAATTCTTTGAAACCTTTTTAAATGTCTTAAAATTTCTCAAAACTTCACAACAGGATTTAAATTCCCTTAAAATCTCTTAAAACACTCAGAAACCTTTTCAAATCACTTAAACTTTCACAAAAATCTTCGAAATCGCTTAAAATTCGTTGGAATCTCTTAAAGTTCTTAGAAACCTCTTAATATTCCTCAAAATTTCAAAAAATTTAAAATCCCTTGTTAGCTTTAAAAAGTCTCTTGAAATTTCATGAATTCCGTTAAAATTTCGCGAAATATCCTGAAATACCTTAAAATTCTACGAAATCTTTTTTAAAATCCTAAAAATTTTTAGAACTTCTTAAAAATCACTTGAATATGGTCAAAATTCATTAAAATTCATAGAAATCTCTTGAAATACCTCTTCAAAAAATGATGTAACGAAATGTCCCTAAAATCTCGGTTAAATTGTTGTTTCAAACCTACTCTCTGAATTTGAATCAGCAAAATTTCATTGATTTTTTAATGACTTGAAATTGTAAGAAATTAAGTAAATAATCGTGCGCGTAGCGCACGTGTTGATCTGCTAGTTATATTATCTTATATTATATTACATTATATATTATTATTATTATATTATATTATTATATTTATATTTTATATTTATATTTATATTTATATTTTTATATTTATATTTTTTATATTTTTATATTTTATATTATTTTTGAATATTTTCCATATTTAAAAAACAAACTGTGCATCCTACAAAAAAATATTCGCAGGAAAGTTTACAGTTTTTTGTAAAATCAAAAATTTTGATAACTTAACTTTTTTTCATATCTCGTGTTATTTGGCTCATAATTTGAATTTTAGATTTTTCAAGATAATTCAAAAAGTTGTTATGATAATCTTCCAAGGCTTTCAGAAAACAATGTTTTTCTTCTCTTGACTTTTTTCCATTCCTACAAATTACCATACATTATAGAATTTTTAAATCTTAAAAAAAGTGAATTTAAAATAAAATATATTATATATATATTTTTTGTGAAACTAGCAATTATGATTCGCGCGCTTTGCGCGCGATTAGTTTCTCGTTTTTGCACACCTTTTGCTAGTAGAAAAAATAATTGTGAATTTTTAATTCTTGAAATATAAAATCTTGTAATTCTTCATCTAATTTCAGAAATCTTCATGAGTTTTATAAAATTCCTTAAAATGTCTTTATTATCCTTCAAAATTTAGTGAAATTCTTTTAAATTTCGTAAATTCACTTGATATTTCTTAAAATTACTTAAAATTACTCAAAGTTTCATAAAGTCTCATTAAATCTCTTAAAATTTCTGAAAATCCACTGAAATTTTGTAAAATCTATTGGATCCATTCAAAGTTTTTAAAATTACTTCATATCCTACAAAACATCGTAAAATCCCTTAGAATACTTAAAATTCCATAAAATATGGACAAATCCCTTAAAGTTATTTAAAATCTTATGAAATTTCATGAAATCCCTTAAAATTATTGACAATCCCATGAAATCTCGTACAATTCCCATACAATATCTTAAAATCCCTTTAACATCCTTCAAAATCTGGTAAAATTCCTTAAATTAATTAAAATTACTTAAAATCTCATAAAGTCTCATTATATCTCTTAAAATTACTCAAAATTCCATGAAATTTTATTAAATTCTTTAAAATTCTTGAAAATCCAATATAATCTCACCAAATCCTTTAAAATTTCTGAAAATAAATGTTCTTCAAATTACTTAATATCTCATAAAATATTTTTTATTTTTAAAATAAAAATTTTGAAAAATACTAAATAAATTAAAAAATGAATAAATTAAAAAATAAATAAATAAATAAATAAAATAAATAATTAAATAAATTAATTAAAAATAATAAATACATTTTTTAAAATAAAATTTTTTTTTTGAATATTTTTTTTATTTTTTCATAAAATATTTTTGCTTAAAATTACTTAGAATTTCCCAAAATATCATTAAATTCCATGAAATCCCTTGAAATTCCTGAAAATCCAATGAAATCTCGTAAATTACTTGAAATCTCTTAACTCGTTAAAATAACTTTATATCCTATGAAACATTGTAAAATCTCTGAAAATTACTTAAAATCCCAAATACCGTGAAATCACTTAATATTTCTAAAATTTCAATAAATTTCGTAAAGCCCTTTTAAATTCCATAACATTTTTCAAGATTCCGTGAAATCTCATTAAATCTCTTAAAATACCTTAAAATTCAATAATCCTTTAAAATCTCATAATTTTGTCCAAAAAAATGTGGGATTGGATAAACTAAGAGATTTCAAAAGTATGCAAAATAATTCAGAGATTTTAATTTTTGAAATATAAAAACTTGTAATTCCTAGTCTAATTTTAGGAATCTCAATAAATTTGTAAAATCCTTTTAAATTCCTTAAAATTATTCCAAGTCCCATTAAATGCCATTACCTCAAAATATCTAAAAATCCAATGAAATTTTGTGAAATCTCTTGAAATACCTTAAAAGGTTTAAAAATCACTTGAAATCCCACAACATATTTATCGTTAAATCTTTTAGGATTTTTCAAAATCTCATGATCTCTTAAAATTGCTAAAAATCTAATGAAATTTCGTAAAATTCCTTGAATCTCTTAAAAGTTCTTAAAACTATTTAATATCCCTTAAAATATTTTAAAATCCAATAAAACTTCGTGAAACTCCTTGAAACAGCTTTAAAGATTCTAAAATTATTTAAAATTACATAAAATATCATTAAATCCTTTAAAATTATTTAAAATCCCATGAAATCTCGATAAATACTTTGAAGTACCTGAAAATCCAATGAAAACTCTTTATTAGATTTTTATATTCTTTAAATTTCTTTAGATTCTATAAAACCCCAATAACTGGTAAAATCCGTTAAAATTTCTGAAAATCAGAATAAATTTCATAAAATTCTTTGAAATACCGTGAAATCCTTTAATATTTCTAAAATTTCAATAAATTCTGCGAAATTCGTATTCTCTGTCTTAATAATCTTTTTGAAAACGAAAATAGTCTGTATTGAAAAGAATGTTTCCTTGATAATCAGTTGGATGAATGAGGACTTCAAAATTATATCAATCAAATTATGATTCACTTTATGTATGTATACATATATATTAGATCCCTGGATTAAAAGATATTATCTCCTTGAGTGCTTATTATTGCATGACTGTCGTAAATTACCAAGCAGAAGATAATTGAATCAAGTTTAGTTTCTACAAGTCTGTACAATAGGAACTTCTCCAATTCAATAATTGCGTAACTGCTTGTTGCACTTTACAGTAGTAAGAGCTTCGAATAAGTAGTGTAGTTATAGGTGTAATTTTAGACTTGTAAAATGGAATCGATGTTATGAAATTAATGATGGTCACAAGTCTGCAAACTGTGGAAAAGAATTCTCTAAACTTGAATCAGTGAAATT
The DNA here is from genome assembly GCA_904066015.1 of Synergus gifuensis. Taxonomy (NCBI): domain Eukaryota; kingdom Metazoa; phylum Arthropoda; class Insecta; order Hymenoptera; family Cynipidae; genus Synergus; species Synergus gifuensis. Next base: position 134,706 of record CAJFCO010018461.1, read on the forward strand.
TATCGATTATCGTAAAATGTTAAAAAACTCTCTAAAATTGAATCAGTCAAATTCCACTGATTTTCAGTGACTCTTTTTTCAAGATTTTAATCAGTGAAAATTCGCTGAGAATCAGTCAAAAGTCACTGAAATTTTCAGTAATCCTCACTAAACTACTAAAAATTTCAGTGACTTTTCACTGATTTTCAGTAGATTTTTCACTAATTAAAATCGTGAGAAAAGAGTCACTGAAAATCAGCGGAATTTGACTGGTAATCAGTGAAATTTCACTGATTCAAGTTTAGAGAGAATATAAAAAAATTTATAGGAATTTTAAATAAATTTAACATTTAAATAAATTAACTTTTCACTGTTTAAAATTGCGAGAAAAGAATCACTGAGAATCAGTGAATTTTCGCTGATTCAATTTTAGAGAGAATATAAGCGATTTTTTGGAAAATAGGAAAATAAGAGCGAGGTGAAAAAAATCCCTCTGAAATTCCCTGGAATTTTCGAGTAAAATTCTTTTAGAATTTTTATCAAACTTTGATGGAATTTTCATAGCATTTCCTTTGAATCTCTATTCTCTATATGCTTATCTTTATCTCTTTCCGATATCTATTTTACGTATGAAATTTGCATTGAACTTTTATGGAATTTCCATGGAATTTCAATGTAAAATTTTTATAAAAGCCCTTTAAAATTTTCATGTGCTTTCAGTGACAAAATTCCATGAAATTTTCACGTGAAGTTAGCTATATAATTTCCACGGAATTTCTGTGTAAAAGTTCTGTAGAATTTCTCCACACGTTTCATGGAATTTTTAGAACTTTTAGAATTTTTTTATAATATAGAATTTCAATGTAAAATATCTATAGAATTTCTATAGAAGTTTCATATAATGTTAATGAAAATTTTTAATGGAATTTCCATGTAAAAGTAAATATCGAATTTCTATGTAAAATCTTTATATAATTTCCATGAACTTTTCATAGAAATTTTTTTTATAAAATCCCAATGGAACTCCCATAGGTTTTTCATTTAAAACCTCTATAGAATTATTATAGAAGTATAATGCTCATGATGTAAAATTACGTATAGAATTTTCGTGGAATTTCCATGGGAAATTTTTATAAAATCCCAGTGGAAGTTCCATGGATTTTCTATTTAAAATCTCTATGTCTCCATTTAAAGTCTCTATGCCTGAATAATTTCCCTATAAAAACTCCACCGAAATTGGAATTTCCATATAATGCAAAATGTAAAAAATATTTGCAATAGGATTTTGTGACCATCATCCAAAATCCCTTAAGAGACTTCTAGTTCGTTGAAAGCATAAAAAAAAACATAAAAAAAAGTCCACCGTGCGACTGAACCAACTTTAATTGAAAGGTCTTTGCACATGAGATTTTCCTATTGGTTATAATTGTCTGACATCCTACGAACAATTTAAGATGATTTTTTTTTTTATATTATGTGATAATTTGTATTTAAATTTTAAGAATAATATAAATTATATATTTTGGAATTCGAGGGGATTTATAAAGGATACTTATTCTTAAGTAATAATAATAATTAATAATATTTCGTTAATATTTTGGACCAAATAATATTTAATTAATGAAATAATTTAATGAAATAATATTTCGTTAAATACACATTACTTACGAAAATCGAA
>CAJFCO010018461.1:141362-157422 GCA_904066015.1 Synergus gifuensis
AGGAAGCAAAGTGCTCATGGAATGAGCACAAAAGTTGATACAACTTCACAGCTAGTTTTTGTTTTTGGTCTTACAATATTCGTGGGGTGTCAGACAACTATAATCAATGGGAAAATCTTATATGCAACGACCTTTCAATAAAAGTTGGTTCAGATGCACCGTGAGTCCCATCAATCAATTTGAGAAATTTCTAAAATAAGAAAACTCGAACAAAAATGATTTTTTTTCCTCAATTTTCAAAAGATAAAATGACAAGGTCGTCGTTCGACGATATAGAAGCTAAGCTGACAAAGCACGTTTGGCGTGGTGTGTAATCCACGTGACAAGAGTTGGTAGGTCAATTGAAACGAACCGGAAGTCGCTTAACAAGTCCAGCACGTATGTGACAAACAGCCGCACCTGGTTGTAAAAAAAGTTCTTTGTGAAAATGTTGCCTAGGTCGAGCCTGGGACAATAACAGAGTCGCATTTGTCACCAATAGAGGAAGTAACACAGGCAGCGACAACCATTCAAAATAATTATCGTCAATACACTGCCAGAAAACGTTTGAAGAGAGAAGATGCCATCCAAAAAACAACCCTTTCTTTGGAAAACGCCTTCGCTGATAACGGACTTCAACACACTGGAGAATTTCACGATTGTGTACCTCTCCCAATCTTCGAATTAAAGAGGAAGGATTTTACGCAAAAAGAACCACCTGGAAGTTCGGAAGGAAGAGAGGAAAAAGGAGATAAACAGGAAGGTGGAGATGAAATTGAAGAAGGTGAAAATGGGGAAAGGGAGACAAGTGTAGGAAATGGTGAAAAGGATAGAAATGGTGAGAAGGATATAAATGGTGAAAAGGATAGAATTGGAAGAAAGGATGACGAGGATCAGATCCAAGGATCCAAAAATTTCCCCCAAAAACCTTGCACTCCTGGAAATAATTATTACCCTCAAGAAGAGATTCACTTTTCCTCCGAACTTCCCAATAGTTTCCCTCAATCAGAACTGGGACACATTTTCTTGAAACCACCCACGTTCCATTTGGGTCTAAATCCGAAAATTGGGCCTATAGTTGACTTCCTTCTCCTCTCTAAGGAGGACCCAATGCTTGAGAATAGTTATCTGAACTTTATAACTAGTGTAGAGGACGAGAGTCCTCTAGATGTCGGAAAAGTAGCTCCCGAGAATAATTTGGGAGTGGATAATCCCAGTGATTCAGGAGAAAGTATAAGTATTCGGGAACCTTTGGCTTTACCTGGAACTCCAATGGGAGTTGTGATAGAGGACGTGACAAGTTTGGAGGGGGCAGAGAGTCTAAAAGAGGTTGAGGAGAGAGAAAGGGAAGGAGGAAGAGGAAATGGAATTATGTCGGAAGAAGAGAAGATGGAAGAAGAGAAGATAGAAGAGGAGCTAAAAGAAGAGAAGATAGAAGAGCTGGAAATAGAAGAAGGAATAATAAGACAAAAGGAGCAAGCTGATGAGAAGAGGGATGAGGAGAAAGAGAATGAAGCAGAGTCTTCTTTTTCGCTGGAAGATGGAGAATTTCTCGAAGGCTCTCCAATTTCACTGGATGATCCAACCTCTCCAGAAACTACTAGGATTTCATCTGCGAAGAGGAAGAAAGTCGGAGAAGTTTCAAGGGAAGGAGAAGTAATCTTTGAGACCAAGGAAGAAAGTCGAGAACTACCTTTGGTCAACTTTAAAGAAGGTTTTAAAGTGGAGGGTTCTTTCTCGAGTGATACAGTTGCTTCTTCTAAAAAGGAAGAAGTGAATTCATTAAAAGAGGAGGTAACATTGTCCTTAAGGAAGGAGGATTGTTCTTCCTCAAAGGAGGATCATTCTTCCTCAAAGGAGGAGGAAAAGCAAATTTCCTCAGAAGAAGGACCTGCTTCCCTAACCAATGACAAAGGACCTACCTGTTCTGATCATCCATCCTTTAAGGACGACCTTCCAAACTTTGAAGACTCTTCTCTCGTTCCGGATGCTTCCTTAAGCACTCTTTCTTTCTCCATGAATATTGAAGACGTTCTGGGACTGGGATCAGAGGACGAAAGTTGCAAGGGGTTTAGGAAACCAAATTTACAAATAAATCATATCCCCGGAAATTTTGGAACTTCTCAGGACTCCCAATATTCGCAGACAATTGTTGGGAGGGTACAGTCTCCAGTCACGATGATGCAAATGGTGCCAAAGAGTATCGAGGAGCAATCGAGGAGTCTGGAGAATGATAAGGCATTTGGAAACTTTAATGGAGTTCAAGATTGTAAGGCAGGAAAGAGTGAAGAAGATAAAGGAGAAAATAAGGCGACTGCGAATATTAAGGAACAAAAGATTAAGGAGTTGAAGGAAATGGCAAGTCCAAAGAAGAATGAGTCTGATTCCTCTTCGGGAAAGTCTTCACAAGAGAGGAGGAAGGTGTAGAAAAATAAAAGATAGACAATTTTAATGTATCTCGCTAAAGAAAGAAAATATTATATATTTAAGAGAGAATAGATTTTTAATAAAAAAATCTGTTATTAATCTACCCTAGTCTTCCCAGCCTTTTTTTCATTAGTTAATTAAGGTGAACTAATGTTATAATTTTATTTTTCAGTTGCTCTCGTTAAGTTAAAAAATTCCCTAGAAGAAATTATTTTGAGCATGTCGCAGGAAGAAGTCGTCTTGACGTAATATCGAGCTGGTTAATGAGTGAAGCTTGCCAAAAATTAAAGTTCGTCGGTGAAAGATTAGATTCTCTAAAGTAGGGCAGAGTTCCTTTAAGCGAAATAGTCTAGAGATTTTCGTATTTTTGGTCAAGAGAATCATATTTTGAGTTTTGAGTGACATCGTTGGATCTTCTGCAATTTCTCTTCTGCGAACCTAATAGACAATTTTCGGCTGCCAGTGATTTGTTTTTGTCAAGTATGAATTATTGATTTGGATTGAAAATAGGAATTTACACCATCACGGAGTTTAATTAATCTTAATTATATTCAATTAAAATTGATGAAGTGACTTCTTTAATTAAGAAATTAATATAAATGTTTCTTTTTATTTCAGACTTGTGTTTTGTGATTTTTGGTGGAGAACATTTTGTTTGTCATTCAAGTTTCAGTTAAACACGTTGCTTCGTACGTGAATAAAAGGCAATTGTATTATAATTTTAAAACACAAAGCAATCATGTAGATCAGTTAGACAGTTAGAGGTCATCATTCTGCGGGTACAGGGACGAAATTTTGCGCGGGTGGGACACGTAATGAACGACAAAAATTGTTGCCAAGTTGTCCCAAAAATTGTTGCCTCATCTCTTTGGAGTAACAGAGAAACTTCTTACGTGATTTCCGGTTCCGTTAGATAACCATTTATCATAGAAGTCGGCTTTTAATAACTTTTTTTTTACATATTCTTCACGTCTTCAAATTTTTTTTATTCTTCTTGCCCCTTTCACTATTCATTTTAGAAAGAATTTTCCATAAATAAGACTTCCATAAGAGTCAAGGAAGAATCAATTTTTCTTCCCATTTAAAGAAAATCTTTATAACATATTTCTTCTTTCTATAAAACTTTTATTATTTTCTTCCTTTTTTTTACCTCATCTTCTCCTATCTATCTTTCCATCTCTTCATCCTTCTTTTTTATTTCACGCTCCTCCTTTGACATTTTTCACTTACATTCTTTCTTTTCTTCTTATCTCTGACTCCATTGTCACCTTCCCCTTCCTTTTCTTTCTACTTTCTCCTTTCCTTCCTCTATCTCTTCTCCTTTCTTTTCTTTCTTTTCTTTCTCCTCTCATTTCACTGTTTCGACTTGTTGGACTCTATTTATCCTATTTCTATTTTGTTTTGCTCTATTTTTATCCTTTTACTCCTTCTTGGTCACTCCTCTCTTTTATCCTTTCCTTCCTCTTTACCCCTTCCTCCAATTTCACCTTCTTTTCTTTCTTCTTTCTCCTCTCCTTCCACTATTTGGACTCATTTGACTTATTCTATCATTGCCTTCCTCTTTTTCTCTTCCTCCATTTTCTCTTCTTCCGCTCTCTCTTTCAATTTTCTTCTTTCTCCTCTATTTCCATTATTTCGACTCACTTTACTCTATTTATCCTTTCCTTCTTTCTTAGTTACACCTCTTTTTTTATCTTTTCCTTCCTCTTTATCTCATCATCCACTTTCACCTTCTCCTTTCTCTTCTTTCCTCTTTCTCCACTCCTTCCACTATTTCTACTCATTTGACTATTTATCCTTTCCTTCCTCTTTTTCTCTTCCTCCATTTGCTCCTCTTCCGCCCTCTCATTCAATTTTGTTTTCTTTCTTCTTTCTCCTCTATTTCCATTATTTCGACTCATTTGACTCTATTTACTCTTTCCTTCTTTCTATGTTTCTCCTTTTTTTTACCCTTTCCATTCTCTTTATCCCATCCTTCATTTTCATTTTCTTCTTTCTTTTCTTTCTTTTTTCTCCACTCTGCACTATTTCAACTCGTTTTACTTTATTATTTCCTTTCCCTTTACCTCTTCCGCATTTTCACCTTCTTCTTTCTTTTCTTTCCTTTCTCCACTACTTTCACTGTTTCAACTTGTTTGACTCCATTTATCCTTTCCTACTGTCTTTATCACTCCTCCTTTATGTATCTTCCTTTATTTTGATCTAATCCTCCTTTTTTTCCTTTCCTTAATTCTTATCCTCTCCTGTTTTTTATAATTTTCTTCTTTTTTTTAATCTCTTCCCCTATTTTTTCTAATTTTTTTTCTTCATTTTATCCTCCTTTCACTATTTCGATTCGTTTCAAGCTATTTATCATTTTCTTCATCTTTATTTTTTCCTCCACTTTCTCCTCCTTCTCCTTTATTTTCTTCCTTTTTTCTCTTCTCAACCTTTCATAACTTCGACTCGTTTGACTCTATTTGTCCTTTCCTTCTTTCTTCTTTTTATTCTTATCTTCCTCTTTATACTTTCCTCCACTTTCACCTTCTCTCTTTTATTTCTTCTTTCTCCTCTCCTTCCACTATTTCGACTCATTTAACTCTATTTACTCCCTCGTTCATTCTTATTCATCCCTCCTTTTATCCTTTCCTTCTTTCTTAGTTACTCCTCCTTTCTACCCTTCCTTTCCTCGTGGTCTCATCCTCCATTATCATCTTTTTCCTTTATCTTCCCTTATCACCTCCTCCTTTATTCTTCCTGAAAGAAACAAATGAACTCCATGAACAAGAATCGAACAATTCTTCAGAGAAAGATCCTACCTTAAAAAAGAAATGTTACCACAGATATTTGGTAAAATATTAATAAATATTATAAAATATATTAATAAATATATTAATAAATAAATTAATAATAATTAATAAATATTAATAAATATATTAATAAATATTACAAAATATATTAATAAATATATACCAAAGATATTTGGTAAAATATCTTTGATGTTATCAATATATCGAACACATTGTTGTTGAAAACCTAATTGGTTTAGAAATTGCGCAATTTTTGTGAATGTTTCGAATTTAAAAACTATCTTCAGACTATTTTCGTTGTCAAAACGATTACTAATAAAAAGGTTATATAAAGATAGAAAATAATTCAAAGTAACAAAAATAATTATTTTGATGTAAAAAATAAATTATTAGTGAAGCAAAAAAATATTTATTAAATAAATATTTATTTAGCGAATATTATTCGAGAAATTAAAAAGATTACTTATAGTAATCTTTATTGTAATTTTCGAAAATGAATTTTTTGAATATAACTTCTCAAATAATGTGATTATATATTTTGTGGAATTTTAAGTAATTTGAGAAACTTTTAAGAGATTTAGGAATTTTACAAAATTTCACTGGATTTTAAGATATTTTAATAGATTTAATGAGATTTCATGGAACCTTAAATAATGTTAAGGAATTTAAAAGGGTTTTTCGAATTTTATTGAGATTTCAAAAATATTAATTGATTTCACAGTATTTCGAGGAATCTTATGAAATTTCAAAGGATTTTACGAAATTGACTGAAATTTTAAATAATTTTCGGAGATTTTTCGATATTTTATAGGATATTAAGTTATTTTAACGACTTTTGTGATTTCTAGGGATTTACGAGGTTTCATGGTATTTTAAGTAATTTTAAGGGTTATAAAGATAGTTTGTGGAATTTTATAGAATTTTATGGAACGTCAAGGAACATCAAGTAGTATTAAATTATTTTACGAAATTTAAAGGAATTTCACCAGATGTTAAAGGATGTTAAGGGAATTTTAAGATATTGTATGGGATATTAAGTAATTTTAAAGATATTTTATGGGATATTAAATTATTTTAAGGACTTTCAAGGGATTTTACGAAATTTCAGTTGATTTTTAGGAATTTAAAAAATTTTAATGAGATTTCATAATATTTTGGGTAATTTTAAGTAATTTTAAGGGATATATAACGATAGGTTGTGGAATTTTAAAGAATACTCAAGGGGTTTTACGAAATTCTATTGGGTTGTCAGGAATTTTAATGGATTTCATGACATTTCAGGGGTTTTAAATAATTTTAAGGGACCTTACGAGTTTTTATATACACAGTGTGTCCCAAAAATAATCGAATTAGACTGAATACAACGTTTGGAACGATCAACCAACGCATGTATAGATTTTCTTATGTCATTGATAGAAATGTTCTTCAGCACCTCTGTTCCGGCTGCTTGAATAGCTGGGATATCATCATAAAATGCTCCTTTCATCTTGGTTTTCAATTTTGGAAATAGAAAATAGTCACATGGTGATAGATCAGGTGAATACGGAGGGTGGTTGATGAGAGAAATCCGTTTTTTCATCAAAAATTCGTTCACTTTTTTGGTCTTGTGAGGTGGTGCATTATCGTGCAATAAAAACAGCTGTATTCCTGCTGAATATTCAGGTCTAACACGACCAATTCTTTTCCACAAACGATGTAAAACGCCTAAATAGTATTCTCCATTAACCCAAGTGGAAATTTACAACTGGCGCGGTACCGCGGCAGTACCGCCGGACGGATGTCTGTACTGGCGTGGTACTGGTATAATACCGAATGGCAAACGGCAGAGTACTGGCATTATCACATAAGGTAACTCGGCTGGGAGTTGACGTCGGTACTGGGGCTGTACTGTTCATGGTACTAAACCTGTACCGACAGTCTGTACTGGGGCGGTACTGCTCAAGGTACTAAACCTGCACGGAGAAAAAAATTCCATTAAACTTACCGAAAAGTCTGTAACCGTTACAGATAAATGTAAATAAAAATTGAAAAAAATGTCTTAAAAAACAATTATCAATTAAGAACATGGTTTATTCGCAGTTATATTATGGATATTCTTATAACTAATCGTTATTTGTAGATTTAAACGCTTATATAACAAATAAAATTTCGCACGCAAACGCTGGGGGGAATCGAACGCACGACCTACGGGACGCGAGTCCAGCTATCTAACCATTACCCTAAGCTCTCGAGATGGTGGTCCCACATTTTTTCCAGGGTATGCTCAATCCGAGCATACACGTGTGCGCATGGGGGAGGGTATAGTATGCACAACTAACAGAGTCTATAACCTTTACAGGTTTTTTATGTAAGACTTACAAAATATCATTACCATCAAATACGTGTATAATCAACCTATAAAATCTGTAAATATTACAGATATTTCTAGTTATATTTACAGAGGATGCTTAAAAAAATTTTAAGTAAACCTGACATATCGGGAAATAATATTAACTTAAAAAATCTGTCATTTCTATCTTATCTTCTGTAACGAAAACGTAAATTCTTTAACATAGAATCTCCAGTACATTTAGAGGATACTTTTTTCTCCGTGCTGTGTCAAACCTTGGCCTAATTTCAACCAGCTGTTTACCAGCAAATAAAATCAGTACTGCGCCTGTACAGTCCCAGTACTGGGCCAACCCTCGGCAGATCCCTCAAGACAGTGTAATGCCAGCAGATAAAATCTGTACTGCGCCTGTACAGACCCAGTACTGGGCCAACCGTCGGCAGACCTCCTAAGTCAGTGTAATGCCAGCAGATAAAATCTGTACTGCGCCTGTACAGACCCAGTACTGGGCCAACCCTCGGCAGATCCTCTAAGATAGCGTATAGCCAGTAGATAAAATCGGTACCGCGCCTGTACTGGCCCAGTACTGCGCCGACGATTGGCGCGGTACTACCCGGAAGTACTGGCATTTCTCCTCGTTCACAACTGGCACAGTACTATGCCATTTGTAACATCCGGCATAACTCCGACTTTTCCACTTGGGAACAGTTGGACCTTCTGGAACAAATTCCTTGTGGACAATACCCTTTGAATCATAAAAAGCAATCAACATTGTCTTGATTCGAGACTTCTGAAAACGCAATTTTTTTGGTTTTGGCTCGCCTTTGGTCTTCCATTCAGCAGATTGACGCTTAGTTTCAGGGTCATATTTAAAGCACCATGTCTCATCACCAGTTATGATCGAATAAAGAAAGTCTGGATCGTTTTCAGCAGTTTCAACAATGTCTTTGCAATGCTCCACACGAGCGATTTTTTGGTCTTCATTTAATTCATGTGGAACAAAACGCGCACAGATCTTTCTTTTACCCAAATCTTCAGTTAAAATTCTCCAAATAATGTTTTTACTCGTATTTAATTCCTCAGCCAACATTTTCGTAGTAAAATTTGCATCGATGCCAATGATTTCACGGACTTTTTCCACAAATTCAGCACGATTACTAGCTTCTGAACGACCAGGCCTTAGGTCGTCATTTAAATCCTCACGACCATTTTTAAATCGTGTAAACCACGTATAAACTTGAGTACGACTCATACAATCATCACTATAAACTTTTTTCATCAATTCGTATGTCTCAGCGAATTTTTTTTCAAGTTTAACACAAAATTTTATATTTGCTCTTTGTTCCATTTTTGTTTTGTAACATTAGCACACTTTTTCTTGTATTGAAATGGCTGTAACTTTAACATCTGTCATCCGATTTAAATGAAGTTAGGTGCGTTTGAAAGAGGATGAATGTATCTTTTTTATGCTGTAAGTTTTTAATAGATGGCGCTGTATGTTGTATGATATAAATATAAAGTTCGGTTATTTTTGGGACACACTGTGTAGGATATTAAAGGGATTTTAAAGAATCTTACGAAACTTATGGAGATTTCTGAAATTAGACAAGGGATTACAAGTTTCTATATTTCAAAAATTATAAATTTCTCATTTATTTTGCATACTAGCAAAAGGTATGCAAAAAAGAGAAATTAATTGAATCATATAGTAAATTAAAATTTTTCCTAATTAATCTCAAGTCCGGTCCCACTTCAATTCCCTTTTTAGCTCTCCTCAGTAATCAAGTCCCGGCCATAAATTTCCTAGTGAATCTGGCAAAGCATAAAAGCTTTCATTCATTATCCTGAAGTTTGAGGTCAATTTAAGGGTAAATGCACTGCGATCATTTCACAGTTATTAGGATGATAGTTTCAAAGACATCCTCATTGACGCTTCACACGAGTGACGCACGTGTGATCGGAGACCGAAACGAAACGATGATTATTAATAGTACCTTAATGATGCAACTAGGGTGGTGAGAGGCAGGCACGCGCGATTACTTTTATTGGACACCCGTTGTAAGCTTTTAACTCTCGACATAATATTCTTAAATCTCATGTCCACAACAACCCAACAAAGTATAGTTAATAATACAGGGTGACCACATGTCAGGGAAGTTAAGGAAATGTCAGGGAAAAAAATTTGTCAGGGAAGAAACATTCCAAGGATTATAATGAATTTCCAGGATTATTTGAAATTCTTTAAGTTTCTAATGACTTCAAGAGATTTTAAATGATTTTGCTTCCTCATAGAGGAAGCTTTGTAGTGGTGACAAAATCCAGTTTCCTAAAAAAGGTTTTTTTCAACATATTTTAAGGTCAATATATCTAACATGATGTCCTGAAAAATTGTGTGTGTGTGTGTGTGTGTGTGTTGAATTTCTTACAAAGGTTTAACAAAATATTTAATTTTACAAGTTTCATGTACTTATATAATTTTCGTAAAATTCATTTTTTCACTATAACTTCTGAAATATTCAAAATTTTAAGCTGATGTAAGGAAAACGTAGATTCCTTTTATCGAGACGAATCGATTGACCTATATAATTAATGCATTTCATTAAGAAATAAGGATTTTATGATTAATTGCATTTTCAAAAATTAATTTTTAACTATAACTTTTCAAATAACCAAAATTTTAAGTTGACGTAAGGAAAATAAATGTTATATTATATAAAATAACAAAATAATATTATATAAAATAACAAAGTTATGGTTCTATTTAATTTAAAAAAATTAGTTTTTCAACTATAACTTCTCAAATATTCAAAATTCAAAGCTGACGTAAGGAAAATAAATGTTCCTTGCGTCGAGACGAATCGATTGACCTATAAGATTAATGCATTTCATTGAAAAATAAGAAAGTTGTGCTTTATTTTAATTTTCGAAAATGAATTTTTTGAATATAACTACTCAAATAATCAAAATTTAATGATGATTTAAAGAATACTTAATGCTTCCTCTATGAGGAAGCAAATCATATTTGCTTACAGGAAGCAAAGTGCTCATTGAATGAGCACAAAAGTTGATACAACTTCACAGCTAGTTAAAAGTTTTTCAGAGCTATCTAGGAATTAAAAGGGATTGCAAGAGATTTGTATAATATTTAAAAGATTTAGTGAAATTTTAAAGGATTTTAAAGGGCTTGTAAGAATTGTAAGAAATTATGATTTTTTAAATTAATTTTAAGGAATTTTAATGTTCCTAGTGGAATTTTAAAGAATTTCATAATATTTCTATGATTTTTAAAAGATTTTGTGGAATTTTACAAAATTTTAAGGGATTATAAATATTCTCGTAGAATTTTAAAGGATTTTAAAAGGCGTGTAAGAATTTTAAGAAATTTTGATTTTTGAAAAGTGATTTTAAGGAATTTGAAAAATTCTTCATGGAATTTTAAATAAGGATTTCACAAGATTTTTATGACTTATAAAAGATTTTGTAGAATTTTATAGAATTTCAAAAAGTTTTCAAGAATTTTAAAAAGCTTGTAAAAATTTAAAGAAATTTTGACATTTTTAAAATGATTTTAAGGAATTTAAATATTCCTCGTGGAATTAAGGGCATGTGATACTTTACCATAAGAAAATTTTAGTTTCTGCAACTTTACGCTCTGAATAATAAATATTTTTTGCTAAAACTAGGCCATTTACCTCCGTTTCTTACAAACGTCCTAGTTTTAATAAAACATATTTATTATTGCGAACGTAAAGTTGCGGAAACTAAATTTGCTCTTATAGTAATAACCACATGCCCTTAAAAAAAATATCAAAATTTTTTTTTTGATTTTCAAAGGATTTTGTTTTCGTTTCCCAGAATTTTTATTTAAAGATTTTGTGAAATTTTGAAGGATTTCATGAAATTTTAATAGATTTTAAAGAATTTATGACATTTTATAGGATATTGTAGTGAAATGTTAAGGAATTTAAAGATGTTTCTGGAAATTTCAAAAGATTTCAGTGAACTTTAAAGAATTTCAATAGGTTTCCAATAATTTTAAGAGATTCTGACGCATTTTAAGAGATATTAAAATTCCTCGTGGAATTTTGAAATATTTCAAGAGATTTTTAAAAGATTTTGTGGAATTTTAAAGGATTGTACGAAATTTTAAGAGATTTTAAAGAATTTTGAAAGATTTTGAATTTTATTGAGGAATATAAAGGATTTGAAATGATTTTGAGGAATTTTAAAACAATTAGTGAAAATTTAAGGATTTTCATGAAATATTAAAAAATTTAACGAGATTTCGTCGAATTTTAAGATGTTTCCAGAAATTTCAAGAAATTTCAATGAATTTTAAGAGATTTCCAAGGTTGTTGTAAATTTAAGATATTTCTACGAATTTTAAGTGTTTTGAAGTGATTTTAAATTTCGAAAGATTTAAAGTGATATTATACGAAATTTTTGAAAAATTTTTTAAGTATTTTTACTGAAAATTTGTTCGTATTTTTAATACTTTTCTATCAGGGAAATTTGTCTGATGAGGGAAAAGTCAGGGAAACGTCAGGGAAATTCAAAAATTGAATCTTGTATCCATCCGGAAGTTTAAAAAAAACTGTCGGAAAGGCGAAGTCGCCAATTAAGGGCATGTGATTCTTTATCATAAGAGCAAATTACTTAAACCATAATAATAAATATTTTTAGCTAATAAGAGTCAATAAACTTTCGTCTCATGTAGACAAATATCTATTTGCTAAAAATATCTATTATTATGGATGATATAATTGGTTTAACTAATTTGCTCTTATGGTAAAGTATCACATGCCCTTATAAGTCAAGTATTGCAGTTTATAACTCGTTCACATAAACAAAAAACAAATCGCTTCGGACTTTCGTCTCCTGCAATTTTCTCCTATTAAACCCGATGAATTTATTACGACAGGCTCATCGTAATCAGCCCCACCAATCAATTGAAATATGGATCGCTTAAACAGAAGCATCGTGTCAAATAATTTCAGGAATGTTCTGTGAAAAAATGCACCTAAATTAAACTTTATACAATAATAATGAATGCAGAGGGCATTGTTCAATTATAGTTTTTTATATACCACATTTTCATGTGAATAGCTAGTGAATTCAAATTAAAGTCGGTCAAAAGAACATTTTATCGAGCCTTCTTGCATATTTATAACCGGAAATATTGTAGAAATAACATATAGCCATTCCAGCGAATATTGGATTCTAGGCCCATTTCAATAACAAACGATGCAAACAATCGATCGAATGTTTTTTTTTTTTTTTTTATTAAGAGCGGAACGCCTGCCTTTAGCATGAAGAAAATATTGCATGATTAAACGTTCAATCTTTGACTGATAAAATGATCAAACGGCTGTCATTTCCATTCAAACTGCTGGCAGCAATTGCAAAATTTATGCATAATAAGCAGATGGCGTAATTGATAGACATTAAATAGTTAGGTATTAGGCACCAAATGTTTTTTAAACAGGATGAAATTAGCATTTATAGGCCGTTTCGTAACGTAACTTAGGATAACGCTTCTTTATTACAATTTTATTGCACTTGCATCACATATATCTCCTACGATAATAAAATTGGGTGCAGTTCTAAAAACTTGAACGCTTCAATTTTATTTAAACTCCATTTTCTTATACATTTGGACGTGCTGATTACGATTATCATAGTGAGAATTGGCGACTAGTCGATTTTAATGGTAAAAACATGAAACAACCATAAAAATCATGGTTTTTTTACGTTTATCTCAGTCAACATACAAAATTTAAAAAGATGTTTTAAACGAAAGTTGTTGATCTCATCGAAATACACGTTTTTTGTTGCAAGAATTTTTTTCTACGAGTGATAGTTTCTGAGAAAATAAGTGGTACATTAATTTTCATTTTTTCCTTTCCATATATGAATTTCCCTTTACAATGATTTCCTTTTGCAATAGTTTCCCTTTACAAACATTTCCATTTACCATTTTTCTTTACCATTTTCCTATATAATAGCATCTTAAAATTGAAATGCAATTGAAAATGTCACTGAAAGATACATAAAATTTTCAATTTGTTAACAATTCACTTTCAATGAATGAATTAACAAGGTTATAAGCAGAAACATATATGTATACATTTTTCCAATTTTTTCCTGCTTCTTTCCTTCTTTCCTTCTTTCATCACTTGCTACGCCTCTTTTTCTTTTTCTATTTTTATCGTCTCTGATTCACCAAAACTCGTCACAGCATTCACTTCTCACTATTTTTACATTAACCGCGGAAAACCATTTAATGGGTCGCGTCATATTTATAGATTATTCGTTTCTCGTTCCTTGCATTCTCAAAGTCCCCACCTCTTCCTGTTTTTCCAAAAATCCGTGCAATGCGTAAACACATACACATATACAAATCTCTTGATACACATATGCATAAGCATTGCACATGTATTGCACATGCATTTTCGTGCACATTCTTACAAAGAAATACATAAATATTGATAAATATTCATGCACATATCATCTAAACATTCTGCTGTTATATACACAGCATATAGACACATATATCCTATCTTAAAAATCTGCTCGCTTCGCGGGCACATTCTCATCGCGCGCTTCGCGCTCCGAAATATGTATACGTCGCGCTTCGCGCTCCGTGTTGCGTGTTTCGCGCGCTTGTGCCCTTCGTGAAGCTTGCGCTTTACAGAACACTTGAAACTATATGTTTTTTTTAAATTTAATTAAATTATATATTTTTTATATATAATTTATATTTTTATATTTTAATATATTTTTTTATATTTGTAATTTATATTTTTATATATTTTGCTTTCTCATAGAGGAAGCTTTGTAGTGATGACAAAATCCAGTTTCCTAAAAAAGGTTTTTTTTTGACATATTTTAAGGGCAATATATCTAACATGATGTCCTGAAAAATTGTCCGGATGTGTGTGTGTGTGTGTGTGTGTATGTGTGTGTGTGTGTATGTGTGTGTGTGTCACGATCCAGCAATTTCTCGAAAACGCGTAGAGATAAATTGATGAAATTTTGCATAGTTATTTCATTATACACCTAGTTGAATTTCTTACAAGGGTTTAAAAAAATAGTGAATTTTACCAGTTTGGTGTACTTTTATAATTTTCATAAAATTCATTTTTTTACTATAACTTCTCAAATATTCAAAATTGAAAGCTGATGCAAGGAAAATAAAGATTCCTGGTGTCGAGACGAATTGATTGACCTATATGATTAATTTATTTCATTAAATAATTAGGATGTTATTGTTAATTGTATTTTCAAAAATTAATTTTTCGACTATAACTTTTCAAATAATCAAAATATTGTCTTGAAGTAAGGAAAATAAATGTTCCTTGCATCGAGACGAATCGATTGGTCTATATGATTAATGCATTTTATTAAAAAATAAGGATGTTATGGTTAATTGTATTTTCAAAAATTAATTTTTCGACTATAACTTTTCAAATAATCAAAATATTGTTTTGACCTACGGAAAATAAAGGTTCCTTACGTCAAAACGAATCGATTGACCTATATTATTAATGCATTTCATTAAAAAATAACAAAGTTATGGTTAATTGTATTTTCAAAAATTAATTTTTCGACTATAACTTTTCAAATAATCAAAATTTTCACTTGACGTAAGAAAAATAAATGTTCCTTGCATCGAGACGAATCGATTGGTCTATAATATTATTTCATTTCATTGAAAAATAACAAAGTCATGGTTCTATTTAATTTTGAAAAATTTGTTTTTCAACTATAACTTCTCTAATATTCAAAATTCGAAGCTGACGTAAGGAAAATAAAGGTTCATTCCGTCGAGACGAATCGATTGACCTATAAGATTAATGCATTTCGTTGAAAATAAGAAAGGTGTGCTTTATTGTAATTTTCGAAAATGAATTTTTCGAATATAACTTTTTGAAAAATAAAAATTTAATGCTGATGTAAAGAATACTTAATGCTTTCTCTATGAGGAAGCAAATCATATCTGCTTACAGGACGGAAAGTGCTCATTGAATGAGCACAAAAGTTGATTCAACTTCACAGCTAGTTTTAAAATTCAATTAAATTAAATTCAAATTCAATTAAATTACAACTTTGAATGCAAAAGTTAACTAAATGGGGCACTCGCGCTTCGCGTTAGATATTTGATGATTAAGACGAAAACTACTCATCCTATTGAAAAATGGTCAAAGGTGAACTTGTAGATCTTCTTTAGACCAATAACTATGCTGCTTATCATTTTGTCTGCATCTCGCGTTATTTGACTCAAAATTTGAATTTTCGATTTTTTAAGGAAATTCAAAAATTTGTTATGCCTATCCTATAAAGTGTTCAAAAGGAAATATTTTTCATCTTTAGACTTTTTTTTAATATCGTGCGTTGTTTAGCTTCTAATTTAAGTTTTCTTTCATTTTTTTGGATTTTGCTTCCTCATAGAGGAAGCTTTGTGGTGGTGACAAAATCCAGTTTCCTAAAAAAGGTTTTTTTCAACATATTTTAATGTCAATATATCTAACATGAT
>CAJFCO010018461.1:157822-170855 GCA_904066015.1 Synergus gifuensis
ACACACACACACACACACACACACACACACACACACACACACACACACACAATAATTGTCAGGTATCCCAAAGAATTAAACATAAGTTGTAAAAATTTATTCCTTATTTTGTAAAACGTACATATTATACAAAAATATGAAAAAAATCATCACTATATTTCTAATTCAGTAGAATTATAAACATTTCTCGAAAAATTCATTCTTTTGCAATACAATACATACATTGTTTTAAAATTAGTCAAGAACTTCAAGTCACAAAACCTTGATCTAAAAAAAGTGACATGAAATTTACAATAATTGTAATGCAACACAAGTCTTGGATCGTGAAATAATAAACGCATCATTCATAATCGCTCCTAATTACGATCAATTCTTTGATACAGCTATAGGGATTAATTTATATAGAGGTCAGGCGAGAATCATTGACCTTTATGTGATCTATTTATGCCCTAGAGGTGTTCCGCGAAGAGCGGGTGGAAAGTCCCCTCACTATTCTTTGACGTATTTGCATAACGTAATCGCACGTGACGTTCTGAACAATGCGGACATGACGTCACATATTCGATAAACCAATATCGCATCTCCCTCATTTCGATTTATTATTATTTTTTTTTTCTCACTTTTATCAGACGTTGTTATATTATAACTCATAGTTCTTATTTTATCATTCTGCACCTCCAATACAGCGCGAAATGATCGCTGCAACACGTGTGTGCCTATTATATTGGAAAATATATACGAGAGTGAAAAGCGCACACCTGTGAGTGACGTAATTGCTCTCTGCAAAAGTTGCATCGTTCTCGTTATGACGTCGCGTTGCAAACATGCGACATATAACGTTTTTCGTAGGCGATTCCACGACATACGAAATGCGGACCAAGGTTCTCAAATATTTATGTTATGCACGTATTTATATGCATATTTGCATTTATATATATACTATAAGCAATTATGATTCTCGTGCTCTGCGCGCTTCTCGTTTTTGCACACCTTTTGCTAGTAGAAAAAATAATTGAAAAAATTTATTGAAAAAATAGTAATTGATTTCTTTAATTCTTGAAATATAAAATCTTGTAATTCTTTATCTAATTTCAGAAAATCTTCATGAGTTTTATAAAATTTCTTAAAATGTCTTTATTATCCTTCAAAGTTTAGTGAAATTCTTTTAAATTTCGTAAGTTTACTTGATATTTCCTAAAATTACATAAAATTACTCAAAGTAACATAAAGTCTCATTAAATCTCTTAAAATTTTTAAAAATCCACTGAAATTTTGCAAAATCTATTGGATCCATTCAAAGTCTTTAAAATTACTTAATATTTCATAAAACATCGTAAAATCCCTTAGAATTACTTAAAATTCCATAAAATATGGACAAATCCCTTAAAGTTATTTAAAATCCTATGAAATTTCATGAAATCCCTTAAAATTCCTGACAGTCCCATGAAATCTCGTACAATTCCCATACAATATCTTAAAGTCCCTTTAACATCCTTCAAAATCTGGTAAAATTCCTTAAATTAATTAAAGTTACTTAAAATCTCATCAAGTTTCATTATATCTCTTAAAATTACTCAAAATTCCATCAAATTTTGTTAAATTCTTTAAAATTCTTGAAAGTCCAATATAATCTCACCAATTCCTTTAAAATTTCTGGAAAGAAATTTTCTTCAAATTACTTAATATCTCATAAAATACTTTAAACTTGCTTAAAATTATTTATAGAATCTCCCAAGTTATTTTAATAACTTAAGGGATTTCAAGAGATTTACGATATTTCATTGGATTTTCAGGAATTTCAAGGGATTTCATGGGATTTTGAGTAATTTTATGGGATTTGATGATATTTTGGGAGATTCTAAGTAATTTTAAGCAACTTTAAGATATTTCATGAGATAAGTAACTTGAAGAACATTTATTTCCAGAAATTTTTAAGGATTTGGTGAGATTATATTGGATTTTCAAAAATTTTAAAGAATATAACGAAATTTCATAGAATTTTGATTAATTTTAAGAGATATAAGGAGACTTTATGAGATTTTAAGTGAGATTTTAAGGAATTTTAAGTAATTTTAAGGAATTTTAAGTGATTTTAGTGATGTTTTATGAAATATTAAGTAACTTTAAAGACTTTGAATGGATCTAATAGATTTTACAAAATTTCAGTGGATTTTCCGAAATTTTAAGAGATTTAATGAGACGTTATGGAACTTTCAGTAATTTTAAGTAATTTTAAAAATTATCAAGTAAACTTACGAAATTTAAAAGAATTTCACCAAATTTTGAATGATAATAAAGACATTTTAAGGAGTTAGATAAAACTCATGAAGATTCCTGAATTTTTCACGACTTTGATCAGATTTCAATCGGATTTCAAGGTACTTTTGTGACTTTTAAAATATGTATTTTGTGGGATTTAAATAAGGAATTTAAAACTTTATAGGGAATTTTATTGAGGAATTTCAAAAGCTTTTTATGATTTTTAAAAGATTTTGTAGAATTTATAAGGATTTCATGGAATTTGACGAAATTTTTAATGATTTACAGGGATTTTAAATGTTATGGAATTTCAAGACGTTTATAAGAATTTTTAGAGATTTTTATGAATTTTAACGTGGATCTCAAAAAATTTATGATTTAAAAAATTTTTGTCGAATTTTAAGGGATTTAAAAAGATTTCCGAGATTTTAAATCTTGTCGTAGAATTTCGACATTTCGAAGTTTCTGATAATCTTAAAGGATTTTAAGGGATTATAAATTTTATCATGTAATTTCCAGAAATATTAAGAGAATTCAAGAGATTTTAATGATTTGTAAAAGATATCGCATTTTTAAGGATTTTATTAAATTTTATGAGATTTTTAATAATTTTAAAGGATTTCAAGAAATTTTTCTGATTTCTGAAAGATATTGTGAAATTTTTATGGATCTGATGGATTTTTATGAAATTTCTAATAATTTTAAAAGACTTCAAGAGATTTTTCTAATTTTTAAAAGATTTTGTCGAATTTTAAGGGATTTCATAGAATTTAATGAGATTTCTAATACTTTTAATGGATTTTAAAGGATATAAAAGGAATTTTGATTGTTATCATTGAATTTTAAATAATTTCAAGAAGTTTCTGGAAATTTTAAGAGATTTAAAAAGATATCTGAGATTTTTAAAAGATTTTAAGGGATTTTAAATATTATTATGGAAGTTCCAGTAATTCTAAGAGAATTCAAGAGATTTTAATAATTTTTAAAGGACTTTATCGCATTTTAACAGATTTCATTAAATTTTTTGAGATTTCTAATAATTTTAAATGATTTCAATAGACTTTTGTGATTTTTAAAAGATTCTATGGAATTTCTAAAGATTTTATGGAATTTGACGAGATCTTTAATACTTTTAATGGATTTTGAATGATATGAAGGGATTTTAAATGTTTATTGTAGAATTTTAAAGAATTTCAAGAAGTTTCTTGGAATTTTAAGAGATTTTCAGGACTTTGATCAGATGTCAATCGGATTTCAAGGGATTTTTATGACTTTTAAAATATTTTATGTGATTTAAAGGACTTTAAAACTTGTCAAAAAATTTTATTGAGTGATTTCAAAAGATTTTTATAATTTTTAAAAGATTTTGTAGAATTTACAAAGATTTCGAAGGTTTTCGTCAACTTTCAAGGGTTTTCAAAAAATATTTCTTATTTATAAAAAATTTTGTAATATTTTTAAGAATTTCATGGAATTTGATGAAATCTTTAATGATTTTAAGAGATTTTAAGAGTTAAGAAATTTCCAGAGGTTGCTAGAAATTTTTAGAGATTTTCACTAATTTTAACATGGATTTCAAGAGATTAATGATTTTGAAGGTTTTTATGTGCATTTTTAACGATTTTTAAGTGATTTTTACGAAATTCACGAAATTTTTAGGATATTAATACGATTTTGTAGAATTGTATGGGATTTTAGGATATTTCGTGAAATTTTAAGGGATTTTAAAAGCTTTGTAAGAATTTTATGAGGTGTTAAGGAATTAAAAATATTATCCTGAAATTTTAAGGAATTTTATGAGATTTCTAATGATTTTAAGTGATTTCGAGAGATTTTTCTGATATTTAAATGATTTTGTGAGAATTTTAAACGATTTCGTGGAATTTAATAAGATTTCTATGTAATATTTTTAAGGGATATAAAAGATATAAAGAGATTTTAAAGTTTGTCATGGAATTTCAAAAGGTTTCTAGGAATTGTTAGAGATTTTTATGAATTTTAATATGGATTTCAGAAGACTTAAGAGTTTGAAAATTTTTCTAGAATTTTTAAGGATTTCATGGAATTTGAAGATATTTCTAATACTCTTAATGGATTTTAAAGTATATAAAAGGGATTTGAATTGTTGTCATTG
Organism: Synergus gifuensis; assembly: GCA_904066015.1. Taxonomy (NCBI): domain Eukaryota; kingdom Metazoa; phylum Arthropoda; class Insecta; order Hymenoptera; family Cynipidae; genus Synergus; species Synergus gifuensis. The sequence goes on from CAJFCO010018461.1 coordinate 162,216, forward strand.
AATTTAAAAGAATCTCAAGAAGTTTCTGAAAATTTTAAGAGATTTTCACGAATTTTAAGCGATTTCACAGGTTTTCAAAGGTTTCTTGGAAGTTTTACAGATTTTCATGAAGTTTAACATAGATTTTAAGAGATTGGAGAAATAAAATATAATAAATTGTATAATATTTAAAAAGAACGTAAATGCGCGCGCGGAGCGCGCGTTCGTTCTTGTAATATAAAGAATTAATACCAGAATGTATACAAGAATTAAAAATTCTCAATTATTACATTCTCATCAGAGAAGGTATTAGATTTGTGCAAAATTTCCCCCCCCCAGTTTTTGTCAAATGTCCACGTTTTGGGACCCCCTGAACCCGAAAAACATGTTTTTACGAATGTGTCTGTCTGTCTGTCTGTCTGTCTGTCTGTCTGTCTGTCTGTGTGTCTGTATATTTAGTTTGTGAGCACGATAACTTTCGAAAGAATTGACAGATTGGATTGTCCTTTGGTATACTCTTTAAGTGTCCTAAAATGAAGGTCAAGTTCGTTGGCCAGCCATTTTGGATAAAAATTCAAAAAGTGGGAGCATTTTGAAAAATTTTGAAACCACTTTTTTTTTTAATCTAGAAATTCTAATGACGCACGTTCGTAGTACTGAAAAAGTCGAACAATTTTTCTTAATGACTTTTTTGGATAAAAAAAAAATTGAAAGACTTATAACATTTTGAAAATCCAAAAAAATGAAAGAAAACTTAAATTAGAAGCCAAACAACGCACGATATGAAAAAAAGTCTAAAGATGAAAAATGTTTCTTTTTGAACGCCCTATAGGATCCGCATAACAACTTTTTGAATTTCCTTAAAAAATCGAAAATTCAAATTTTGAGCCAAAAAACGCGAGATGCAGAGAAAATGATAAGAAATATAATTATTCGCCTTAAAAATATCTACAAGTTCTCCTTTGGCCATTTTTCAATAGGATGAGTAGTTTTCGTTTAAATGGTGAAAAATATTGTTAAACAGAGCCGAGCGCGGAGCGCGAGCTTTAAATCAAATATCGAGCGCGAAGCGCGAGTGCCCTGATGAGAATGTGCTCCTTAAGGTCGATAGAACCTTAAGTAAATTAGTTAAATTTTGCATTCAAAGCTGTAATTTAATTTAATTTAATTAAATTTTTAAAAATATAAATTACAAATATACAAAAATAAATTAAAATATAAAAATATAAATTATGTAATTTAATTAAATTTAAAAAAAAACATATATCTTTAAGCGTCCTGTAAAGCGCAAGCTTCACTAAGGGCACAAGTGCGCGAAGCGCGCAACACGGAGCGCGAAGCGCGACGATCGAACTATATTCGACCCCCCGCGCGCCGTAGGCGCGCTCATTTTTGCGAGCGAAGCGAGCCGCGCGCGAAGCGCGCGATGAGAATGTGCCCGCGAAGCGGGCAGATTTTTTTTTCTACTAGAAAAAGGTGTGCAAAAACGAGAAACTAATTGCGCGCAGAGCGCGCGTATCATAATTACTAGTAAATATAAAACTAGCTGTGAAGTTGTATCAACTTTTGTGCTCATTCAATGAGTACTTTGTTTCCTGTAGTAAGCAAATATGGTTTGCTTCCTCATAGAGGAAGCATTAAGTATTCTTTACATCAGCATTAAATTTTGATTATTTGAGAAGTTATATTCAAAAAATTCATTTTCGAAAATTACACTAAAGCACAACTTTCTTATTTTACAATGAAATGCATTAATCTTATAGGTCAATCGATTCGTCTCGACGCAAGGAACCTTTATTTTCCTTACGTCAGCTTCGAATTTTGAATATTAGAGAAGTTATAGTTGAAAAACTAATTTTTCAAAATTTAATAGATAAAACCATAACTTTGTTATTTTTCAATGAAATGAAATAATATTATAGACCAATCGATTTTTGAAAATACAATTAACCATAACTTTGTTATTTTTTAATGAAATGCATTAATAATATAGGTCAATCGATTCGTCTCGACGTAAGGAACCTTTATTTTCCTTACATCATTTTTGAATTTTGATTATTTGAGAAGTTGTAGTGAAAAAATGAATTTTAAGAAAATTATAAAAGTACATAAAACTTGTAAAATTAAATATTTTGTTAAATCATTGTAAGAAATTCAACTAGGTGTATAATGAAATAACTATGCAAAATTTCATCAATTTATCTCTATGCGTTTTCAAGAAATTGCTGGATCGTGACATACATCCACACACACACACACATCCGGACAATTTTTCAGGACATCATGTTAGATATATTGGCCTTAAAATATGTCAAAAAAAAACCTTTTTTAGGAAAAAAAAGACGTCTGAAACTTCAATCCAATACCTCTCTGCATGATTTGAAAATTTAAAATAAAATCTGTCCGCTCATATATTTTAATTATCCAAAGTTATGATTTCCCTTGAGCAAGCCAATAATATTTCTCTCTCATAACCTACATCAATTCTGGCATGGCATTCCTCTTTCAAAACTCAATCTCTCACATAAACTCTCTAATTTACCCGCATTCCAAGAAGAAGATTCACTCCCAATCCGCGGACTTCTGATTTCTGAATCAATGAATGAAAATAAACCTTTGGAACTTAAAAGAGGGTGGTGGCCAAGCTCGCAAAAAAGCAGGGCCTAAATTGGCAAGTGTTTGTGTATTTAGATTATTTTAATTAAGGCATCCGTATAAATCCACCAGCAGCGCATGCGTCTCTCAAGACTCGAGACTCTATACATTAAACCGCGAGCGCCTGTTGCATCTAGTCTCACTCGACACTTCGAACCGTGCAAATCACAAAAAAAAAGTTCTTCAGTGTCACAATTTCCACTTTCAAAAATCTCAAAACTTTCAAAGAAAATCTCAGTTTTTTTTTTAATTTTCAAGTGTCGAGACTCTGCAGACCTTTAACTTAATTAAAGGATCAGTTTCTGATTCAGAATTTTGATAGATTAGATTTTTGACATATCACATTTTTGATAGATCAGGTTTTTGATAGAAGATCAGTTGTTCCGAAATCAGGGATTCGCAGAGGGATTTATTTCCAGAAAGCTGTGTGAAGATCAGTTGCTTCCGAAGAAGAAGAAGAAGCAGAACGTCTGATTGAAAAATCATCATCAGTTGCTGGCAAAAGCTGACTGAAGATCAGTTGTTGAGGATCAGTTGCTGAAAGCTTAGTCTTCGAAGCTGAGAAAATCAGCTTCTTCTGGCCAACTGTTCGCACATGTCTCAGACGATTGAGGAGGAAATGAAGGCCAACAATGCAGCCACGAAAATCCAAGCAGGATTCAGAGGATACAGAGTTCGGAAGCAGCTGAAGGAGACGAGCAAGAGAGCAAACGGCGATTTTGAAATTGAAGATCCTTCAAGCCCGCCTCCAATGAAGAGAGGAGATTCCAGAACATTATTGGAGGAAAAATCAGCGACGAAGATTCAAGCTGGAATTCGAGGATTTTTGGTGAGGAAACGACACCAACAGGAGCAACAAGCGGCTACCAGAATCCAGGCTGGATTTCGTGGATTCAGGACGAGGAAGCTTTTGAAGCAGAAGGGGGAGTGACTTCTTGGGTTTAAAATTGAAGAAGAAGTGATGAGAGAGACTAAAAAGGACTCATTTGATAGGATTAGTTATGTTTCATTGTGGACTGATTTTCCATGGCGACTCGCTGAGGCTTTTTGCTTGGATTTATGAAGGTGGCTTCTGAAAACTGAAAATGTAAGGATGTAATTTTTTTTACATTCTCATCGGAGAGAATGTATTAGTTTTGTGTAAAATTTGACCCCCAACTTTTTTTTAGGTATAACAGTCAATCTTCAATTTACATTTTTTTTCACCTTGAATTATTTTGAATTCTTTTGAATTCCTTAGAATTATTTAAAACTTACTTGAATCTTTTGAAATGATTTTCAGCTTGAATTCCTTAAAATTATTTTTTAACATTCTGAATCCTTTCAAATTCTTCTGAATTTCTCGGAATTATGTTGAATCGTTTGGGATATTTTTGAATTCCTTTAAATTCTTTTAAATTCCTCTTCATTTTTTGCATTTATTTTTTAATTCTTTCAAATTTGTTGAATATTTGAATTCTTTTGAATCAGTTCAAATTTTTATTTTGAATTTCTCTGAATTTTGTGAAATCGATTTGGATTATTTAGAATTCCTTTGAATTCTTTTAAATTTCTTTAAATTCTTTTGAATTATTTTGAAGTTTTTTGCTTGGATTTATGAAGTAGGTTTCTGCGAAATCTAAAAATGTAACGATTTTGAATTTTACCAAGTCACAAATGAATTTAGTAATTTTCTTAAAAAGTAAAACAGTCAATATTTAATAATCGATTTGATTTATTATTCTTGAGTTTATAGAGGATAATTTAATTCCATTTTTTATAAACTAAAAGAAATGGATAAAAAAAACTCTTGATGTAAATTTTCGACGCAGTAAAGGACAAATATTTGAGATGTCGTATAATTCTGTCAATTAATGACTTTAATTATTACGAAGTTAGATAATCGCGGAAGCAATTAAGGCTCTTGAAGTTTACAAGATAAAATTGTAAATTTAAGCTTTGAATTATTTCAAATGATGAATTACGAAGAAGTTAGAAATGAAGACAACTTTTGTGATAGTTAAAGAGCTTGAAAAAATCAGATAAATCGAAAACCGGAATTTTTACAATAACAAGTGACTCGGTGACCGAGTAACTGATTCTCTTTATTTCACAAGTGAAATGAAGTCTATTATTACATATTACATGATTCTTTTACCGTTATCCTTGCTGGTTACCCACAATATTTTTTTTACTCATATTTTTTTTTTGTATATAATAATTATTTTTTTATAATAAAATAATCATACAAGAGAAAGATTATAATTATATTTATTTATTTATTGTTTAATTGATTAGTATTAGACAATTGTAGAAAAAACTGTAATTCGTTTTTATATTAGAGTCCAACAATTTTCAGAATTTTATTGACAGTTCTACTAGAAATATTACTAGTATATCCAGAAATATTAAGTACCAATTAGGAAACTACGAGAAAATACTAGTTTTACTAAAAATTTCAAGTGGGAATATTAAATATAATTTTTAGGCTTATTTCTACTAGGAGTATTAATTAGTATAATTTTCAAGCAAAAAGCAAAAAAGAAAAAAAAAAAAATAAGCAAAAAGCTCAATTTGTAATAATGATTTTAATTTAATTTAATATAATTTTCCAATATTATAATTAATCGAGGCAGAATTTATTTATTTAATAAAACAGAATTGAGTGAAATGAAATATGTACATAAAACTAAAAGCACATTTTGTTTCAATTGCAGAGTCTCTTGAAGGAATAGATCTGGATTGGATGTGATGACATTGACCCAGTTAAGCAAGTCATCATCCTCTGGCCACCACGTGTCGTTTTTCATAAAAAAAATCAACTTTAAGGGACCATGTCAAGTCAACATTCGCTGACGACGCGTGGCAGAAACTTTTGGACCGAATTTTAATGTCTTACTCAACCTCATTCATACATTTTTCATAAATTTATTCATTCTCAATTTAGTCCCTTTTAATCGAGCCTATCGAACAAATCAATAATAGTAAAAATTTATTCATCACGCATTTTACTTTAAAAGAAAATTCGTACTTTCTCTGCTACTTTTTCTAAAATAACAGTTCTCAAAAAAATAATAAATAAAAAATGGAAAAAAAATGTTTTTACCATTTTTTATAGCTATCTGCCAATCAAAGTTTTAAATTCAAAACGATTTGATTGTTTATCGATTTCTCTAATAATAAAGTTCTTCCAATAGTGTAATGAAAGAAAGTTTTTTCAGTTGATTAGTTTTATTTTCTGTAAGTCATAGAATCAAAACTAGAAAACAAAAATTGTGCCTTCAATTTTAATTTTAGTTTGATTAATTTCTTTTTTAACGTATTTTTTTCGATTGAGAATATACATTTTTTAATATAACACCGTGTAAGAATTGTAATAGTTATTAAGCAAATAGTTTTATTATTATTCTAATAATTGTAATTATTATTATTATTGTGATAGTCCTGAAAAGTGTCAAAGATAGTTGAATTTTAATTATGTAGAAAATTATATTGTAATTTTAAGATTACTGTATTATTAGGTTTACGATTAAGTTAAAGTTATCTCATTTATTTGAAAAATAAAATAAATTGATTTTTTCTGTCAATTTTAAAATTGCAGTAATGGTTTAACGATTCTTAAACCGTTTTTTTTGTGATAAGTAAAAAGAAAATTACATCAAATAGATCGAGATAACTCTAATTATACTTTTAATTAAGTTACCTTCTCCGTGAATTTGTACATACTTTTCTATTGTTAAAATATGTCGTAACGAATAAACAACATATCCTCCTATTTTTCATTTATTTATTGATTTACTCTCCATTTAATTACAAAATAAAATCCCTGACATTTTTACGTACATATATTTTTTTACAAATTAATTATTTAAACGAATTAGAATTCTTAACTTTTCTTAACAAATATTATAATTAAGTATTTTCTCACCCTCTACCTCATTTTTGAAATAAAATTATGATTATACAGCAAAAAAATGTCTACATTGAATACTCTTTACGTAATGTGAAGAAATTGAATTTTGAGATCAGAACTTCAATCCTTAAATTTTTTGAAAATTTTTATTAATAAAAATATAATGCTATATTTTACATCGCATTGTGAATTCATTAATCATCGTAAGATGAGAAAATAAGTTTTAAATAAAAAAAAATTTAATTAAATTTAAAATCAGTGAATATATATAGTAATTAATTATCAACATATATTAACAATTACTCTATGAAAATTTAAGTCCCTTCCTGTGCCAAAAGGTAGCAGCACTTACACAATTTTGTAACGAATCTCAATAAATTTGGCGCGAAATTCGAACAAAATTTGAATTAGAATTTATCTCTGTTGAAGTAGGTTTCCGTTCCACTCTAGAACTAAAAAGTTCCCCTCAATGAAGCTGGAATCCTTTGATGAATTTATAAAGTTGTCAGGTCGTTTGAATTGTTGCTGGAATTAAATGATCAAACCAAGGATATTTTAGTCAAAATAAAAGATTTGAAATTCGGTCTGATAAACTCAACTGTTTTATTGAATCAATTAAAGAAAACAAATTAGGTTCCTCTACAAAGGATTTTGAATTGTGACAATAAATTAGATTTAACGGAGATGCAAAACGACTATAAGTTACTCTAAGTCTGATTTTATGTAAATTAATTCGGAGAGACAAAAAGACGAGGATCTGAGCTCCCGAGGGTCTCGCGCATCTCGCAGATCCCTTGCGCAGTCCTAACTCTTAATCAATTAACGACTTATTCTCCAATCAGATCCCGTCCTTGATTTGCACGTGTGCCCTTAGCGGCTGTTAGCGGCTTAGCGTGATCTAGTTCTATGGCGCAACTAGATTTTATTATCGACCTCGCCTGGTGTTAAAAACTGTCTCAAGACACGTTCTGGACATCGAGCTCTTCCTGGGTCGATCGCTCTTGATCATCAAACTGTCTAATTAATAATAATTAATTAATTATAATTAAATATCTAATTAATTATAATTAAAAAGTTATAATTATAACTTTTATGATTTTTCCAATTAGTTAACTATTTCCTAATTCTATAAAAGTCTTAATAAATTTTACTCTTTATTATCTAATCCACTAAAGTTTCTAAGTTCTCTACCATTCCTTTCCCTGTACTCGCGATCTTATACCTAATCACATTAATAATTTATCAAACCAATAAAAATCTCTTTGTAAAAAGTGTCTCGCCTCTGAAAATAAAAAATGTCATATAATTTTAAATTAATACAGTTCAGGTATTGTTCTTTCAAGTCGATTCCCAAAAATCTCCTCATGCCAATCTCTCTCTTTTAATGACAATGGTTCTTTTATATTACGAGATTAGGCGCGCGCTTGAGCGCGCGTGTTTCGTTTATAGAAAGTGAAATGAAAATTGAAATCCTCGCGCCAAGTCGAGAATACTCACGACTTGACGCTCACTTCATGCGTAACCAGTGTTTATGCAGGAAATGCATGTAAAGGTAACGCTATGAAGTTAGCCGAAATTCATGTCTTTTTTATAATAGGAATAATAGGAATAATAGGAACATTGCCTTCGAATTCCGATAGTATTTCGTCGTTTCATTGTCGCGATCATTTAAATTCTCGCGCATATTTAAACCTCTGGGAGATGCTGCCTCTACGGGAAGAGAAGTGAACTAACAATCATTCTTAGATTGTCACACTTCTCCCCTTATAAATTAAGAAAAGTAGTTTTCGTGGGTACTAATATCTTTGCTAAGAGATCAGTGCTTTGCTAGTACACTCGACTTCCGCAATAGTCACAATTTCGTAATACCAATTTCCTTCCGCAATTATTGCGGGGGAAACTGTTTCGGATTTGGTGACTATTGCGGAAGTCGAGTGTATATTCTATCCTACTCCTAGAAGTTCACATTTTCGTCACCAGATGTCATATCGCAGTTTAGCGGTGTAGGAATAGCATGTTACCTACTGAATATGGCGTGTTGCCATCTATGTCTTCTCTCTTCTATGCTTCGTCCCAGGTCCGTTCACTGGACTCATCAGTAAGGCGATGTGAAC
>CAJFCO010018461.1:184107-200375 GCA_904066015.1 Synergus gifuensis
TACCTTAGCATATTTTCTTTAAATTTAGAAATTTACAATTTGATATTTCAATAAGTGTACAAGTAAGGTTGCAGAGAAAAAATGTCGGTAAGGAAGGGATCGGGTAAGTCTTATATGGCCTTAACCCTTTGCGGCACACATTTTTCTAAGAAACAAATTTTACAGTTACAAGCACCTTAGGGAGTTTTCAGGATCTCTGTTTACGAATCAAGGTCAGATTTCCAAAATTCAAAATGGCGGATCCAATTTGGCGGACAAATTTTTGAACAAGTGGTTGGATTTTCATAACACTTGTTATTGGGGGGTTTTTGATGTCGCTAATTACGAATCTGAAGCCCAATTTGCAAAATTCAAAATGGCGAATCCAATATATGGCGAACGATTTTTCAAAAAATTAATGGACTTTCATGAAACTTGGCATTTGGGGGTTTTTGTAGTTATTGATTACAAATTTGACTTCAGATTTGTTATCAGAGAACCCAAAACTCCCAAGATTGGATTCGCCATTTTGAATTTTGGAAATCCAACCTTAGACCTTAGATTCGTCATCAGAAACACCAAAATCACTCAGATGATAAGTTTCATGAAAATTAATTAATTTTTTGAAAACTCGTCCGCCATATTGGATCCGCCATTTTGAATTTTGAAAATCTGGCTCCGAATTCGTAATCAGCGGCCACAAATACCCTATAGAGTACCAAAAGTTTCATTCCAATTTATTCAATATACGTCGTTAAAAAATTAATTCTTTCGTAAAAAAGAACGATTTTCAAAATTTGTTTATTTATAACTATTTATAATTTTACGCAATACGTTCTTCATCATTTTTTTTTACATTCTACAATGCTTCAAATACTATATCAAAAAGACTTTTTTTGTTAACCTTTTCAGTCTTATATTTTTCTTTCCATTCAATAATTTTTCATTAAAAATTTTTCGAAATTGATAATTTTAATTTCAGATTCAGATTCAGCAACCATAAAAACCACCCGCTAACTAATTTCGAACATAATGTGTCTATTTTTGGAATTTTTATCTGTCATGTTTATTCCGCCATCTTATTTTTCGAAATTGTTCATTTTGAATTCAAATTCAAATTCAACGACCATAAAAACCCCTTCAGGGTGTCTAGTGATCAGGCAATTTGAAATTCCCGGGTTTTTCCCGGTTTTCTCCTGGTCTTTTCCAGTCTTTTCCTGGTCAAATTTTTTTCCTTCAAGTCTCTAATTTCACGAAAATCTTCGAAATATCTAAAAATTTGTAAGAATAATATAATTAGGAGATATAAGATATTATAATATAATATAATTATATACTAATATAATATCTTATTTCTTTAAAATAAGAAATCTCTTGAATCCATATGAAAAATTCGTAAAAATCTCCAAAAATTCCTAGAAACCAGTGAAATTCCTTAACATTTAAAATCCCTTGAAATCATTAGAAATCTCATCGAATTCCACGAAATATTTTAAAAGTCAGAAAAATCTCTTGAAATCCGTTAAAATTCGTGAAACTCTCTTAAAATTCCTTAAAATTCTACGATAACATTTAAAAAACCTTTATATCCTTTCAAATCCGTTAAAATGATTAGAAATCCCATAAAATTCCATGAAATCCTTTAAAATTTAACAAAATCTTTAAAAATCTCTAGAAATCCGATAAAATTATCAGAAATTTCATAAAATTCCACAAAATCCTTAAAAAGTCCACAATATCTTTTAAAAAGCAGAAAATTTTCTTGAATTCTCTTAAAATTCCTGAAAATTCCACGACAACATTTTAAATCTCTTAAAATTTCTAGAAATCTTTGAAATTTCTCGAAATTCCACGACAACATTTAAAATCCCCTAAAAGTCCTATACAAACCTTTTGAAATCTCATAAAATTCCATAAAATCGTAAAAAATTTCTCAAAATCTTCTAAAACAGAAAAATCGTTTGAAATCCTTCCGAATTTTACGACAATCTTCGAAATCCTTTTAAATTCTACAAAATCTTTTAAAAATCAGAAAAATCTCTTGAAATCCCTTAAAATGATTAGATATCTCATAAAATTGGATAAAATCCTTAAAAATTACACAAAATTTTGTTTAAATCATAAAAAATCTCTGGAATTATTTTTAAATTCGTTGAAATTCTCAGAAACCTCTTGAAATTACTCCCAAAAAAAAGTATTAGGTGCACAACTTTGCTTCCGCCGATTTTTTCGAAAATTTGAGGCTTTATTCTGAAAAAGTGATTACCTATTTGTGATTCAAAGTACTGTCAATCACTAGCCACTACTTTTTGCCATCTTTCGGGCAATTGTCGGATACCATCTCGAAAAAACTTTGCGTCTTTTGAGGCGGTCCACGAATCGATCCACGAATCGATCCATTCTTTAATTTCTTCATAAGAGTGGAAATGCTGCTCAGCTAAGCCATGTGCCATCGATCGGAACAAATGGTAGTCGGAAGGAGCAATGTCTGGAGAGTACGGCGGGTGGGGTAAGACTTCCTATTTTAGGGTTTCCAAGTATGTCTTGACGGGTTTTGCGACATGTGGCCGAGCATTGTCATGTTGCAGGATAACTTTATCGTGTCTCTCTTGATACTGTGGCCGTTTCTCGTTCAATGCTCGACTCAAACGCATCAATTGCGTTCGATACCGATCCCCTGTGATAGTTTCACTCGGTTTCAACAGCTCATAATACACCACACCGAGCTGGTCCCACCAAATGCAGAGCATAACCTTGGCACCGTGAATATTCGGTCTGGGCGTAGATGTGGAGGCATGTCCGGGCATTTCCCATGATTTTCTGCGTTTGGGATTATCGTAGTGGACCCATTTTTCGTCGCCAGTTACAATGCGATGTAAAAAACCCTTCCGATTCTGTCTTTGAAGCAGCTGTTCACAAGCAAAGAAACAGCGTTCAACGACTCTTGGCTTCAATTCATAAGGAACCCAATTTCCTTGCTTCTGAATCATTCCCATGGCTTTGAGGCGTTTCGAAATTGCTTGTTGAGTGACTCCCAATGATTCTGCTAATTCTTCTTGCGTTTGGCACGAGTCTTCAGCAAGTAATGCCTCCAGTTCGGAATCTTCGAAAATTTTTTCTCTTCCGCCGCCATGCCGGTCCTCGACATCAAAATCACCGCTTTTCAAGCGTTGAAACCACTCACGATACGTTCTTTCACTAAGAGCAGCGTCACCGTAAGCACTTGAGAGCATTCGATGAGCCTCAGCCGCAGTTTTCTTCAAATGAAAGCAGAAAATCAACACTTCCCGCAAATGACGAGAATTTGGCTCGAAGACTTACATCTTCGATCGAGAATACACTTCTGATGCAAACACAAATTCACTAATGTGGTGCTATCGTTATGTTGACAGATGTCCAAGCTTACTGTATGAAATTTTTGACCTGCCTATTTCAACCGACACTTACCGCTGCAGCCATCTATCGAAAAACGGCGGAAGCAAAGTTGTACACCTAAGTATTAGGTATAGTATAACGAAATATCTCAAAAATCTTGTAAATATTTTTGTTGAATACTTGATTGGCTTTTGAATGACTTGAAGTTGTAAGAAGTAAAACAAAATAATCGAGCACGTAGCGCGCGTGTTGGTTTACTAGTTTTTTTTTAATTTGATAATGTAGAAATGGAATAAAAAGAAGATAAAGTAGAGAAAAGTCGATTTTTCAGTAAAATACAAAAAATACCCGGTCCTAAATGAAATTCCCAGGTTTTTCTCGGTTTTTTCCAGGTCAAATAAAATTCCCGGGTTTTTCCCGGTTTTCCGGTCCGCTAGACACCCTGCCCCTGAAAACTAATTTCAAACAAAATGCGTAAATTTTTAAAATTTTTTGTCCGCCATGTTTTTTCCGACATCCTGGATTTTTCGAAATTGAATATTTTGAATTTAAATTCAGATTCAGAGATGAAAATAAACACCTCAAGAACAGAGTTGAAAAAAATACAATAGTTATATTGGGTTCAGTATGAGAAACATTGCATCTTAGAGTTTTTTAAGCAAAAAAATAGAGTTTATAACTTATATAACATTGGACTATTTGTTTATATATATATATATATATATATATATATATATATATATATATTATAACCAAAAAAAATATAATTAATTGAATTGAATTATAATATTTATTGGTTACGTCTGCCAAAAATAAATAATCAGAGTGTTGGGCGCCAGATCTTCACGATCAATTTATAAAGAACCGAATAAATCGAAATCTAAATAATAAAAAGAAAAACAATTGGCGGTACCTCTGGCTAGTCGTCGTGACGGTTTGGAAGAGAGGGGTGGGACGAAAGAAAATAGCCAATTATATTAGAAAATAATAAAAACGGGAAATACAAAGTAATTTACAAGTTTATTCAATAAAAATTGAAGTTATTTCAAAATTAACAAAATTCAATAAATGTCAGACAAAAAAGTAATACACTAACAAAAGTAAGGTTAGACAGACATAAATAAAAAGGATTACTAATTTAGATAATTAGGATCTTTCGTCTTTTTACTTATCTAGATTGGATATGGACAAAATAACAGAACGCAATTTAAGTTAAATAAAAAGGGATTGTCTAAACAAAATTGGGAAACAGAAATATAAATACTAGATATAAAATAAATGCAATAAATCAAATAAATAAAGGAAAAGGGGGGTCACTAAAAATCATAATAAAAGAGACTGACCAGAAATCACTAAATAAATTAGATGATGCAATTCAGTAGAACCATTGTAAAACAATACAATGCAATTCTAGAGAACCATCATCAAGACACAAATTAGAAAATATAATTCTTCAGAATCACCATAAAATAATATGATGCAATCCTGAAGAACAATCATTAAATACAAAGACAAAATAAAATGAATGAGTAAATTCTACAGAATCGTCATTACAAAAACACGTTAAATAAAAATAATAATTCTAAAGAATTATAGATTTAAATACAAAATAGAAGGGACAAAGGGAAGGATCATAAAAAGTTAAATTCACAAGAAAATGGAACATACACAGTGTGTCCCAAAAATAACCGAACTTTATATTTATATCATACAACATGCAGCGCCATCTATTAAAAACTTACAGCATAAAAAAGATACATTCATCCTCTTTCAAACGCACCTAACTTCATTTAAATCGGATGACAGATGTTAAAGTTACAGCCATTTCAATACAAGAAAAAGTGTGCTAATGTTACAAAACAAAAATGGAACAAAGAGCAAATATAAAATTTTGTGTTAAACTTGAAAAAAAATTCGCTGAGACATACGAATTGATGAAAAAAGTTTATAGTGATGATTGTATGAGTCGTACTCAAGTTTATACGTGGTTTACACGATTTAAAAATGGTCGTGAGGATTTAAATGACGACCTAAGGCCAGGTCGTTCAGAAGCTAGTAATCGTGCTGAATTTGTGGAAAAAGTCCGTGAAATCATTGGCATCGATGCAAATTTTACTACGAAAATGTTGGCTGAGGAATTAAATACGAGTAAAAACATTATTTTGAGAATTTTAACTGAAGATTTGGGTAAAAGAAAGATCTGTGCGCGTTTTGTTCCACATGAATTAAATGAAGACCAAAAAATCGCTCGTGTGGAGCATTGCAAAGACATTGTTGAAACTGCTGAAAACGATCCAGACTTTCTTGATTCGATCATAACTTGTGATGAGACATGGTGCTTTAAATATGACCCTGAAACTAAGCGTCAATCTGCTGAATGGAAGACCAAAGGCGAGCCAAAACCAAAAAAATTGCGTTTTCAGAAGTCTCGAATCAAGACAATGTTGATTACTTTTTATGATTCAAAGGGTATTGTCCACAAGGAATTTGTTCCAGAAGGTTCAACTGTTAATGGAGAATACTATTTAGGCGTTTTACATCGTTTGTGGAAAAGAATTGGTCGTGTTAGACCTGAATATCCAGCAGGAAAACAGCTGTTTTTATTGCATGATAATGCACCACCTCACAAAAGACCAAAAAAGTGAACGAATTTTTGATGAAAAAACGGATTTCTCTCATCAACCACCCTCTGTATTCACCTGATCTATCACCATGTGACTATTTACTATTTCCAAAATTGAAAACCAAGATGAAAGGAGCATTTTATGATGATATCCCAGCCATTCAAGCAGCCGGAACAGAGGTGCTGAAGAACATTTCTATCAATGACATAAGAAAATCTATGCATGCGTTGGTTGATCGTTCCAAACGTTGTATTCAGTCTAACGGAACCTATTTTGAATAAATAATAACTTTCAAAGGTAATATAATGTGTATTTTATTCTATATCCAAAAAGTTCGGTTATTTTTGGGACACACTGTGTAATATATACTGATTGTCAATACAATCTAGGAAAATGCAAGATAATACATGAAAAAAGGGGGACAAAATCAAAAGAGAATTACTCCAAATATATAAACAGATAAATACCTTAATACAAATGAAACACAATTAAAATTTAGAACCGATACAATTTAAAAATTTAGGGAGACAAAAAAAAATACGTGTTGATGCTCTGGAAGTGGCTGGACGAAAGATGGCTAGGAATCGGCGTCTTCTTCTGCGTTCCCAAAGAGCTCGGCGATTTTGATTGATTGATTATAGTATCGTTACCATGGAGCGTTATAACCACGGTCGTATAAACAGGTCCAGAATCTCCGGTGGTGAAAGCATTAGAGCGATGACTCCCGTTTTGTCCACGATTAGAGCTTCTCAACTAGCCACCAAAGGTAGAGCGCAACGATCGGAGGGTAGAGAGTTGGAACGAAACTAACCTAAAAGTGTGTTCGACTAGGTTATGTAAACCACAGTGATCACGGTGATGTAAACAAACCATATACCCTCCGATCGTTGCGCTCTACCCTTTGGTGGCTAGTTGAGAAGCTCTAATCGTGGACAAAACGCGAGTCACCATCACTTTGCCATCACCACCGGAGATTCTGGACCTGTTTATACGACCGTGGTTATAACAGAGATCTTCATGCTTGATGTTGCTAAGTGAAGTGTGACGTAATGTATAGAAGAGAAATTTACAGGCTTGTATCACAAAGGGGTGCTGCAGTGGTCCAAATATCCATAAATCCATTATTAAAGTTGATGTCCGAAAACAATTCCAACTCGACCCAATTGATGGTAGATCATCCTTTAATAAATGTCTCACATGATCCATATGTCACACTAGCCAAAATAAATAACAAAGATGGTAACTAAAATCCTAGAGCGCTCAAGGTTGGTCAGGAACGTACTGCCGATCATATGAGCCTCGTGCACTAGGCTTTCCAAGTAATTTTTGGAAAGGCAAGGACGAAACCTTCCGAAGAAATAGAAACTCAAGGGTTCTCAGAAAATGACATGCAGAAAGGCAGGAAACGCAGCAATCTCATCCAAATATATGAAGAACAGACATGCAGAAAGGCAAACGCATCAGTCACATCCCATGACAATTATTAATAATGGGCATGTGGAAAGGCGGGAAACACAACATTCTCATGCATCACATGATTTATCCAAATTCTTCGGGTACGGTCGGTAACAATGATAGGATAGGTGTCTGGGTGCAGCAGTAGATTGGGCGGCAAAGTTTGAATTACCAGAATTCCTTTAATTTGTTGAAGGCGTCCCAAAAACATCTTAAAGTCCATCGGTGTAATTTAATATGATATAAATCCAATAAATTTGTTAATTCCATATTTTCGTAATAAAACAGGTTATTTTCAAAATGACAGGATACATAGTAAGGTAAGGGATCTTCCAGAACTCGTGCGAGATAGAGGTTACATGAAAATAGATAAAAATAACGTAATGAGTAACTAATATTAAATAAACTAAATTTGAACCATATCCAATCTGCGAAATGTGCAACCTCCAGAACTGAATAACACAATTGAATGAATTTTCTTTAATAAAAATTAAGTTTGTGACTTGCAAAATTTTGCAACGTCACAATATATATATTTGTTTATATATTTTTATAATTAACAATTAATGATGGATAACATTTTTTTCACATTCATTTATATCCTAGAGACTTAGGACCCACTATGCCGCAAAATAAGTGACGAAAAAAAATAAATCAAGAATGTCTTAACTTATATAAAAAATTAAGGGTAGCCGAATTGAGAGGAAAGGGGCAGGGGTGCGTTAGCCTTGATGAAAAAAAATATATAAATTCCTAAATAAATTTGATTTCGTATAAAATTTCTAATACATATAATAAATTTAATGAATCTAATTATAGCCAGAATTTTTCCCACAGTAAGTAAAGCCGACGAAAAAGTCAATGGATGAGATTACCTTGAAACTATTTAGGTTTCATCATGGATCTGTGCCTTGATTCAGAGATCATGTCAAGGGTCGAACATAAGAAATTATTTATTATTGTTAATGATCACAAACCAGACATCGGCCCCCATTAGGAATGGAGACTACTTATTGATACTATTTATATAGATTATGCTGATACCCCTTGAATAGATACTCATTATAATTTATACTATTTTAATCCAAGTTTTAATCACCAATTGTTTGCTGTCCTTAATATCCATTTTTATTTACTATTATCAACAAATAGAAAGTGCAATTAATTTTCTCAACAATTACAATTAAAATTGTAGTAGTTTTGATTTGCCTGTAAAAATATTCAAAATATAAATTATTTTTAAAAAATACAATAAAATAAAAACATAAATCTTTTTAAAATTAATTAGTAATGCGTGTAATTCTGGTAAATGCAATCGTAAACAAGTTTTACGTTTCGGGGAGCTTAAGCTCGTGCTTTTGAATCATACGCTTTCGTTTTATAGTTTGCCGGATGTGCACACAAGCTCGAGCCAAAAATTGCCTACAATATATTGAAAAGAAAACTACTTTATTCATAAGCGACTTTTACTAGTGGGCGGCGAAAAAATTTATTATTAAAATTCTTTTCAGCTTTCCTAAAAATTTTTAAAAAATAAATTTAAAAAATTGTGATCTATAGTAGGTAAAGTAGGCTGTTTTAATTAAAGATGCCTGTTACCACGTGTACCGACATTTCGGGCAATCGAGGGTTCGATTCCGGGCTAAATTTAGATTAAGCTTACAAATTATACGCATTCAAATTAGAGGAATAATTTTGAGAGAACATAATTTGAACTCGTATTTTTGACTGTAATAAATTCAAATGCTACCAATTTGCAAATTGCAAATTGCATGTTTGTTGTTGACGGATGACTAAAGCCTAACATTTATGTACAGATGAGTTCCTGAGGTCGTTGCATTTTGACCGACACTTTTCGTCCTCTCCAACTCGAGTGGAAAAAATAACCACGAGCTCCCTCACCCTCCCCCAACAACTTAAGATTTCAGTTCAAAGAACGACCACAAAATTAAATTAAAAAAATAAAGTAAAAATAAATGAAAAATAACTTCTTTGAAGATTCAATATTTCAAGAACGAAAACAATTTTTTACTATTTTCTTTTCTTTTCCTGGCGACCTGGTGTATAAATTATGAACAAAATTGATTGGGTAAAAAATTGAGTAATAATTAATTTTTTGATTTTTTAAGTCATTTAAATTTGAAATGAAAATGGAAATTGACAATTTTATTTAACATAAATGTTACATAAATGTTATATAACATTCTTATAACAATTAAATAACAGTTACGTAATAGTTATATAACTTTTACAAAACATTTGAAACCTGAACTGATATAATTATAATTGTTCTAAATACATTTTTAAATATGTTTCTAAAAAACGCAATTTTTTTAAGAATGCTACGTTCCTGTTACGTTCCTGTTATGTAAACTAAAATATTATAATATTATCCTACATTCACCGAAATCTCTAATTAATAGAGAATAATTTTGTTCTAGTATCATAGGTA
Organism: Synergus gifuensis; assembly: GCA_904066015.1. Taxonomy (NCBI): domain Eukaryota; kingdom Metazoa; phylum Arthropoda; class Insecta; order Hymenoptera; family Cynipidae; genus Synergus; species Synergus gifuensis. The sequence continues at coordinate 193,993 of CAJFCO010018461.1, forward strand.
ACATTCTGTTAAGAATCCTAATGTAACAAGTATGTAACATTTATGCAAATTTTCAGAAAATTATTATTATTTTTTAAATCGAACCATAAACGTAGGATAGGTCGTCGTGGATCAATGAATGGACGCAAGAATCGAGTCGAAATTTGTTCTAAATTTAATCTTGGCGATTTTGTGTTGCTTTAAGCACACTTGCCAGATTTTCTCACTCTTTTTCGCTCTTTCTTTCTTCAATGCAGAAATTTTCATTGCCAGTGTCTCATCAAATCTCAAACGTTTCGGACGTGTTTTGCCAAAAATCAAACAGTTTTTGAGTTACAAGCCAAAACCCCTTACCTCAATATTATTTTCAAAAAAGTGATCACAAAACTGCCGGGACTATTGTTTTCCTCTAAAAGGAGGTAAGGAAAAAATCTGGATTTAATAATTTAATTAATTTAATAATTTAATAATTTAATAATAATAATAATTTAATAATTAATAATAATAATTAATTTAATAATAATTAAATAATTAATTTAATAATAATTAATTTAATAATAATAATTTACAAATTTAATAATTTAATAATTTAATTAAAAATTCATTTAAAAAGTTTAAATTAAAACAAATCTTTTTAAAAAAGTCTGATTATTAAAAAACAAAAAACACATTTTATTTTCTTTCATACTTATTTTAATCTACTGAAACTTCATTGATTCATTAATATGCATTCTGTTCTAAATTTAGATCTTAAGAATCCTGCTCAAGAATTTGATGGGCTCAGTTGCCCTGAAGAATTGCATTTTGATTGAGTTTATGATAATTAGATTATATTCGTGTTAATTCCTCATTTAGAATTTATTGATTATTCATTTCTAAATATAAACCTTATAGACCTTAACGCTAAGAGTTTTATCAAAGTCTCTTAAATCAAAATTAATTTGTAATAAAAGATAGTTTATACAGAAATAAATTATTACATTAATGAAGTTTAATTATATTCATTAATATCGATTTAAAAAGTTAAAAAAAAAACTGTTTTCGTATAGAAATCGATCATTATCTTTAATATGAAAAATATAAATTAATTATACATCAAATTGAATAATTAAAGCATTACAATTAATTTTGATAGCTTTCAATTAAACTAAATTTATCTATAAATGGGTTGCGAAATTTTCAGTGAAATTTCAGCTATGAGGACACGTGGCACAATAATGTTTTCCTCAAATCGAGCCAAAATAATTACTTTCACGCATATATCCAATTCGGGAACTTATTGATTATAAATTTTAAATTTTATAAAAAAAATTATAATTATTTGGTATTCTTTATTTAATTGATACCATTTCTAAAATATTCTATACAGTTTGTTGAATTAAATATAAAACAAATTTTATTTTTGTCACTTCTTCAAATTTGAGTTACCAATTCAGAAAAATAAGTTTTTGTACGAAAGGATAAAGAAAAATATTATTGAAAATTATATGCGCTCTTCCTGTTTACGAAACATTGAAAGCGGCGCATTTTCAGCACCTGATCAAAGAAAGCTTCTATTTGCGTTGTTTTAAATTGTTTACAAGAATTTTAAGCTAAAGATTTAGAAATCAGGCCAAAATTACCCTCGTATTTTTTCAAGGACCTGTTTTCGATAAAAAATTATTTTAAAAGTTATTCAAATAAATCAACATTAGAAAGGGACCTAGTTTTTTAAAAAAAGAGCTAAATAAAATTTCCCAATAGCGAAATAAATTTAATAAAAGTAAAAAAATGAAAATTTAATTAAAAATATTTTATTCATAAAATTTATTTTCATCTGGATGTGTGATTTTGAGCATTTTGATAAGGAAGGAAAGTCTTGATGAATCACAAAAAGTAAAACGTTTTAAACGTCATTTTACAAGACTTGTAATAATAAAATAAAAATATAAAAAGAATAAAATACAATAAAATGTTTTAAAAAATAAATAAAATACTTAGTATTTTTCAATGAAAATATTATTAAAACTGAAAACTAAATTAAGAAGCTTTCTTTCTTAATTAATTAGAAAGTGAAATGGATCTAGTTATTGATAAAGGTTGGTGGCCGATTATTGGCTCACTCGACTATTTTTATTGGCACCAAGATTGTTTTTTTGGATTCCTTTTCTCCGTATTTTTTTGTTTTGATCTCAAACTCTTGGAACCAGAAACTCTACAAATTTTCAAATGTCGGACGGCAAACACAAGAATTTTTTTTATTAATTCCCGAAATTGGAACATGGATCTGGTGCTGTTTACAGTTTATATTCATCGATTAAGAATTCCGATGCTTCGTAGCCAAAAATAATCCAGAGTCACTGAATATAGAAAATTCGAGCTTGATACAGAAACGTGGGATGTGACTCGGATTCGTGCCAAAAAAGCGTTTGAGAAACGGAAATGGCGCGAATTCCTCAAACCTCTGTCACAAAATAAAAATTTTTTCGAAAGTTTCATCAAAAAAGGAAATCTACAACAAGTTTTTAATTACAAATTAATTTTTTCTGCATAGTATTCACAATAAAATATTAGCTTCAGGCCAAGAAAGAAAATAAAAAAATTAATCTATTGTCATAAATATCCAGAAATGATAAATTGAAAGCACATTTTTTTCAAAATATTTTGTTTTAATATCAGGGTGGCCACAAGATTCAATTTTTTCATTTTCCCTGCCTTTCATACAATTTTCCCTGATAGAGAAGTATTAAAAATGCGAACAAATTTTAAGTAAAAATACTATTGAAATTTTTCAAAAATTTCGTATAACATCACTTTAAATCTTCTGAAATTTAAAATCACTTCAAAACAGTTAAGATTCGTAAAAATCTCTTAAATTTACGACAACCTTGGAAATCTCTTAAAATTCATTAAAATTTCTTGAAATGCTTAGAAACATCTTATAATTCCACGAAATCCGTTCAAATTTGTTAATATTTCATCAGATCCCTTCAATTTTCCCTAATCTTTTTAAAATTCCTAAAAATCCTTTGAAATACTTTAAATTCCTCAAAAAACTTCAAAATCTTTTAAGATTCCTAAAAATCTCTTAAAATTTCCTGTAATTCTTCAAAATTCCATAAAACATTTTCAGAATCTCATGAAATATTTTAAAATTCCACGAGAAATTTTAAAATCTCTTAAAATGCACAAAAATTTCTTTAAATTATTGGAAACCTGTTGAAATCCCTTAAAAAAAACATCTTTAAATATCTTAAAATTCCACTACACAATATTTAAAATTCCATGAAATCCTTTACAATTATTTTACAAAATCGTTTACAAATCATAAAAATCTCGTGAAATTTTTTTAAATTCTCGAAAGTGCATTAAAATCTCTAAAAAAATATCTTGAAATAAAAAATCTCACAAAATCTTTTAAAAATTAAAAATGACTGGAAATTTTTTAAAATTCTATGAGGACTATTAAAATTTCCTAAAATCATTTTTAAAATGTAAAAATTACATACAATTTTTACAAGCTTCGTGAAATCCTTTAGAATTCCACGAAAAACTTTAAAATACCTTAAAATTCGTAAAGATCACTTCAAATTCTTGAAAACCTCTTGAAATTCCTTAAATTTCTAAAAAAAATTTACAAATCATAAAAATGTTTTAAAATCCTTTAAAATTCCATGAGAAACATTAAAATTCCTCAAAATCATTTCAAATCCTTTAAATTCCTCAAAAAACTTCAAAAACTTTTAAAATTTCCTACAATCCTTCAAAATTCCACAAAATCTTTTAAAAAGCTGTTGAAATATTTCAAAATTCCACGAGGAACTTTAATATCTCTTAAAATGTGTCAAAATTTCTTTAAATTACTATTGAAAACTTATTGAAATCCCTTAAAATTCGCTGAAATCTTTTCAAATTCCTAAAAACTTCTGTAAAGACATGTGATACTTTACCATAAGAGCAAATTAGTTAAACCAATTATACATTCAAAATAATTAATATTTTTAACTAATAAGAGTCAATAAACATATATAAATATATAAATGTATATAATAAATAAAATGTATAAAGAGTCAATAAACTCTCTTAAAATCTCTTAAAACTTCCTACAATCTTTCAAAATTGCACAAACCTTTTAAAATCCTTTATAATTTCATGAAAAACTTTTAAGTCTTTTAAAATACGTAAAAAAAAACTCTTAATATTTTGTAAAATTCCACAAAATCTTTTAAAAATCATAAAAATCTCATGAAATCCTTTAAAATTCCATGAGAAACATTAAAATCTCTTTAAATTACTTTAAAAAATCAAAATATCTTAAAATTCTTACATGCTTTTTAAAATTCTTTCAAATTCCACAAGGAACTTTAAAATTCCTTAAAATTCTTTAAATTCCCTAAATTTTCTTAAAAATCTCTTAAAATTTCATGAAGTCCTTTAAAACTTTACTAAATCTTTTTAATATTATACAAATCTCTTGTTATCTCTTTAAATTCCTAGAAACCTCTTAAAATCTTTTAAAATTATTGACAATCTCGTGAAATAATTAGAAACCCAAAGAATCTCAAAGAATGACTGGAAATGCTTTATAATCCTTCGAAATCACTGTAAAGTTTCTAAAATCTGTTAAATAAACTATAAAATCTATATATGCAATACGACAAAAAAAACATAGTTAGCATAAATGTCAATTTCTATTTTCCCTGACAACTACTCGCATTTCCCTGACATTTCCCCGACGACAAATTTTTTTTTCCTGACATTTTCTTGACTTAACCCTGACTTCCCTGACATGTGGCCACTAGGGTGGCCCAAAAACACTTTTTTTCTTCTACAGAGTCTCGACCCCCCCAATTCGTTTCTAAATCCGAAAAAAGAAATGTCATATTTTTTTTTTTAAATTTTGATTTTAACACGCGCCTATTTTCACTTGAAGTTTCCCATGTAAATTGCATGGGGAAAAATCACTTTTTGGAGTTTTTGCAATAATTTTTCAGGGTTTAGGAAAATGTTATGGGAAAGTATAGAGGCTTATTGTGGACTATCCAACAAAGAATTTCATGTACCACACATATAGGTTTGCCACCCCTAACACACCCCTACCGTGCCTTAAAAACTACCCTTAAAACGAAAACTGTCAATTATTCATAAAATTGACCTTCTGAGTGTTTTATTCTCTTTTTTTTAAATAAAAATTATTTATATCAATCTAGTGGAATATTTATCAATAATAGTTAATTAACTTTTAATTATTTAAACAAATTCCATTTGTTTAAATAGTTATTTTTTCGAAAATTCATTTTTTAAAATAAAAATTGATCGGTATTGGTTTAATGGAATATTGATTAACTATATTATTTAATTATTTAAACAAATTGAATTTGTTTAGATTTCATCGAATTACAAAAAAGTTCGCTCTTTTCTTTTATAATCTACATTTACATCTTAATCTATTACTGTATGTCGCGAGATAATGTCTTTTTCTTCCTCATAGAGGAAGCTTTGTAGTCGTGATAAAATCCATTTTCTAAAAAAAGGTTTTTTTTGATAAATTTTAATTGGAATATATCTAGTATGATGTCCTGAAAAATTGTGTGTGTGTGTCTGTGTGTGTGTCTGTGTGTGTGTCCTTTTTTTTTGTTCCCAGCATATCTCTAGAACGTGTGTATAGAAATGGATGAAATTTGGCACACTTCTTCCACCCTATAAAACCTTAATTCTATCATAAGGGTTTAAAGAAATATTTAATTTTACAAGTTTTATGTACTTTTAAAATTTTTTAAAAATTGATTTTTCTACTATAACTTCTCAAATAATCAAAATTCAAAGCTCGTGTAAGGAAATTAAAGATTCCTTGTGTCAAGACGAATCGATTGACCTGTATGATTAATGCATTTAACTGAAAATTAAAGAAGTTATGGTTATTTATAATTTTTTGTAAAATTCATTTTTTCACTATAACTTCTGAAATATTCAAAATTGAAAGCTGATGTAAGGTAAATAAAGATTCCTTATGTCGAGACAAATTGATTGACCCATATGATTAATGCATTTCATTAACAAATAAGGATGTTATGGTTAATTGTATTTTCAAAAATTAATTTTTCGACTATAACTTTTCAAATAACCAAAATACTTTTTTCCTTAAATTCTTTTATAATTTAAAATCCTTTTCTTTGACTTTTGTGATAAAGCCTGCACAAATTTTCGAATTTTAGGAAAAAAAGATTTTTTAAACAAATGGAATTTGTTTAAACAATTAAAAAGTAATCAACCAATGTTCATAAAGATTCAACCAAATAAATAGCAATAATCTTTAATAAAAAAAAAGAATTTTCGAAAAAAAAATTATTTAAACAAATTCAATTTGTTTAAATAATTAAAAAATAGTTAATCAATATTCCATTAAACCAATACCGATCAATTTT
>CAJFCO010018461.1:200475-215621 GCA_904066015.1 Synergus gifuensis
ATTTTTTAATTATTTAAACAAATTGAATTTGTTTAAATAATTAAAAAATAGTTAATCAATATTCCATTAAACCAATACCGATCAATTTTTATTTTAAAAAATGAATTTTCGAAAAAATAACTATTTAAACAAATGGAATTTGTTTAAATAATTAAAAGTTAATTAACTATTATTGATAAATATTCCACTAGATTGATAGAAACAATTTTTATTTAAAAGAAAAAGAGAATAAAGCACTCAGAAGGTCAATTTTATGAATAATTGACAGTTTTCGTTTTAAGGGTAGTTTTCAAGGCACGGTGGGGATGTATTAGGGGTGGCAAACCTATATGTGTGGTATATGAAATTCTTTGTTGGATAGTCCACAATAAGCCTCTATACTTTCCCATAACATTTTCCTAAACCCTGAAAAATTATTGCAAAAACTCCAAAAAGTGATTTTTCCCCATGCAATTTACATGGGAAACTTCAAGTGAAAATAGGCACGTGTTAAAATCAAAATTAAAAAAAAAAAAAAATATATGACATTTCTTTTTTCGGATTTAGAAACGAATTGGGGGGATCGAAACTCTGTAGCATCAAAAAAATTTTTGCCATCCATTTTTGGGCCACCCTAGTGGCCACCCTAGAACCCGACACCCTTAAAAAAAATGTTTTTTATTTTTCAGAAGGTCCAGAATGGGGATGATAACGCGAGTGCGGGGCCGCGTTAGAGCGAATTCATTTGGAGTAGATAAGGAAAAAACAGCTCAGAGTGTTTGCCTTTTAAGTGCAATTCTTTTGCTACCCTTTTGCCCCAGGGGGCCCCTTCCTCTATTGCCCCCTCCGGCACCAGCACTCTATTCGGCCCTGGTACTTCCAGTAGTTTTAAGTGCAAACTACAGATACCCGGTTTCCGCTTTAAAAACCCTCGTCGAAGCTACGAGAGGTCAGTACTCAAAATTATCCTAGGGGCCGTCCTTAAATTACGTAAGGATGTTTTCTGGAATTTTGACCCACGTACCCCCCTCTGTAGGGGTCCGTAAAATTTGAACCACCCCCCCCCCATCTTACGTAATTTTTTTCGAATAAATTTTTTCTTAATGTTCTCGTGTGAGACAATATAAAAATGTCGACTCTTTTCAAACGAACATTTATTACTATAAAAGGAGAGATTAAAAAATTACATGAAATATAACATTTTTTAATTTTTTTTAAATACCTCTTTGACAAGAAATCACATATGAACGTTTCTATGTATTATATTATATAATATAAAATCTCTTTGAGTATAAAAATTAATATTCAAATTTGAACAAGTTTGTATTAAAACAATCGCTCTATACTCCCATAAACTGTGGTAGTAGACTAATAATGTGTTTTTTCCGTTATTTAAATTTGATTGACAGTGATTTTCAAAAAGGAAAAAATCTTACGTAAGAAAGTTTTTTGCCCACGTAACCCCTACGTAAGGTCTGCATAGAAAAATGGTTACCCCTCCCCACCTAAAAACTTTACGTAATTTAAGGACGACCCCCTATCTTAAAAAAGAGATGTTACCAATATATTGAACACATTGTTGTCGAAAACCTATGATTGGTTCTTTGGAAATTGCACAATTTTTGTGAATGTATAAAATAAATAAATAAATAAACTATCTTCAGACTATTTTCGTTGTCAAAACGATTATTAATAAAAAGGTTATATAAAAATAGAAAATAATTTAAAATGATAAAAATAATTATTTGGATGTGAAAAGTAAATTATTATAATAGTTTACTTTTCACATCCAGTTAAAAAAACTATTTTTTAAACAGTTTATTTTAAACTTAAAAGTTTAACAGTTTAAAGTTTTTAACCGTTAAACAGTTTTTTTAAACTGTTTAAAAACTGTTTAAAATAGTTCAAAATATACATATACCTATAAAGGTTAGTGAACATTATTTGAGAAATTAAACAGATTTTAAATTAAACAATAAATTTTCCTGCGTTTTTTTTATATCACTTTGTAATATATTAATATTTAATAATATATGTATTCGTATATTTACAGATCAGTTACCATCAGAATTATGAGATTTTATAGGATTATAAAGTAATTTTAAGGGATTTGACTATATATTTTGTGGAATTTAAAGTAATTTTAGAAAGTTTTAAGGAATTTTTAAGCATTTTACGAAATTTCATTAAATTTTAAGGTATTTTAAGAGATTTAACACTAGATTTACGGACGTTTTTTATATTCCTATTTCTACGGCATCCGGAAAATTGACAGGTGAATGAAAATATGCACTTTCCTTAAAAAACCGATTTATGTAAGTTACTCAAAATTGCACAATATTTGGCTTCACGTTTAAATAAAGTATCAAGAAATAAAAAGCCCTTTAAAATTGACGGGTACCGAAAACCTAGTGTTAATGAGATTTCATGGAATCTTGAATAATGTTAAGGTCATGTAAGACTTACCCGATCTCTACCTTACCGACATTTTTTTCTCTGCAACGCTACGTCTACATTTATTGAGATATCAAATTGAAAATTTCTAAAATTGAAGCTAAAGCATTAAGGTACGTTTATCTGGTGTTAAATTTTTGTAAAAATAAAAAAAAATTTTTTTGAAAAAATTTTTTTTATATAAATGTCAAAGTTGGGACCAGATAAACGTATCTTAATGCTTTAGCTGCAATTTTAGAAATTTTAAATTTAATATCTCAATAAATGTAGACGTAGCGTTGCAGAGAAAAAAATGTCGGTAAGGTAGGGATCGGGTAAGTCTTATATGGCCTTAAGGAATTTAAAAGGGTTTTACGAAATTTATTGAGATTTTAGAAATATTAAGTGATTTCACGGTACTTTGAAGAATTTTATGAAATTTTAAAGGATTTTACGAAATTGCATGAAATTTTAAATAATTTACAGAGATTTAACGATATATCACAGGATATTAAGTTATTTTAACGACTTAAGGTATTTCAAGGGATTTCATAAGACTTCATGTGATTTTAAGTAATTTTATGGGATTTGATGGTATTTTGGGAGATTCTTAGTAATTTTAAGCGACTTTGGATTTGGTGAAATTATATTGAAATTTCAAGAATTTTAAAGAATTTAACGAAATTTCACGGAATTTTGAATAATTTTAAGAGATATAATAAGACTTCATGGGATTTTGAGTAATTTTAAGTAATTTTAAGAAATATCAATTGATTTTGCGAAATTTAAAAGAATTTCATAAGATTTCAAAGGATTTTTAGTCATTTTAAGGATTTTAACGATAGGTTGTTGAATTTTAAGGAATTTTATGGAACATCAAGGAATATCAAGGAGTATTAAATGATTTTACGAAATTTAAAAGAATTTCACCACATTTTAAAGGATGTTAAAAGCATTTTAAGATATTGTATGGAGTATTAAGTAAGTTTAAAGAATTTTAAGGAATTCAAGATTAAATTAACTTATTTTGAGGACTTTCAAGAGATTTCATGACATTTCATGGGATTTTTAATATTTTAAGGGATTGTGCGATATTTTAGGGATATTTAGTAATTTTAAGGACCCTTAAGGAATTCAAGAGATTTTACGGGATTAAATTAACTTATTTTGAGGACTTTCAAGAGATTTCATGACATTTAATGGGATTTTTAATATTTTAAGGAATCGTACGATATTTTAGGGATATTTAGTAATTTTAAGGACTTTTAAGAAATTCAAGAGATTTTATGAAAATTCAGTGGATTTTCAGAAATTTTAAGAGGTTTAATCAGATTTCATTGAACTTTGAATAATTTTAAGGAATAAAAATTAATTTTGCGAAATTTAAAGGAATTTCATAAGATTGCAAAGAATTTTTAGTAATTTCAAGGGTTATAACGATAGGTTGTGGAATTTTAAGGACTTTTATGGAACATCAAGAAATATCAAGGGATATCAAGCGATTTTTAGGAAATTTAAAGGAATTTCACCAGATTTTTGAAATATGTTAAAGGCATTTTAAGATATTACATGGAGGATTAAGTAATTTTAAGGACTTTTAAGGGATTCAGAGGATTTTACGAGATTTCATTGAATTGTCAGGAATTTAAAGAGATTTCATGACATTTCATGGGAATTTCAAGAGATTTTACAAAATTTCAGTGGATTTTCAGAAATTTTAAGAGTTTTAATCAGATTTCATGGGTCTTTGAGTATAATTCTAAGGAATATCAAATGAATTTACGAAAATTAAAGGAATTTCACGAAATTTTGAAGGATAATAAAGGAATTTTAAGGAATTTTATGAGACTTATGGAGATTCTTAAAATTAGATAAAGAATTACAAAATTTTATATTTCAAGAATTAAAAATTCTAAATTATTTTTTCTACTAGCAAAAGGTGAGCAAAAACGAGAAATTAATCGTGTGCAGAGCGCGCAGATCATAATTGCTAGTAGATTGAAAAAATCTATTAAAATTGAAAGCTCCTTCTGTGAGAATTTTAAGTAATTAAAAATTAAAAATATTAATTAAAAAGGCTTACTTGGTTTTAAATCCTGACGCTTCCTAAGTTTGAATGGTGAATTGTGTAAAAAGAACCAGATAACTGTGGATGGGAAAAATAGTCCTTGAGGTATCCTTCTGAAGTTCGGAAAAATAATGTGGCCAAGAGAGTGAAGCTCAGGATGTTTTATACCCGGAGGCGAATCCTTGATTCCTAAAGGTTGATGGTTGCCATGCAAATCTCCCCGCATCGAGTTCTACCCACCTGTCCGTCTTGTCCTGTTAGCCAAGGGCTTTCTTGATTGACAAATTGACATCTATTATTATCCATTAAAATGCAAATCCAACATGATCACGAAAACTTAAGCCCAACCATCACCACATCGATTACGTTATCCACAATCATTAATGAGGCTGCTGGGGTGTTTTAAATTAATAAATTTGCAACAAGGCTGCAAAATTATAGTCGAGAACTTCCAAGTCTATAATTTCTGACTCTTCAGAACCCTGGAAAATAATTGTTTTAAAATGATTAATCAGATATTAAAGAGAGAAGTAACAAAAATCGTTAATTTACAAATACTCTTTTTTATTTATTTAAGGGCGTTGGACTCAAGTGTTAAGCTCAAAATTCCATTCTCCATTTTACTCAAAGAAAATTATAAATAAATATTTTTTCCCTCTCTAGCGCTAATCTTTTTTCAAATATAAGACTGCATACAGAGCGAAAAAATATTTAATTTCGATATTTTTTGCATAAAACAAAGAATTCAAAATCTAACTTCAAAATTTAATATTTTCATTTTACTTAAAAAATATTTGAACTAGTTATTTTCTCACTCTATACGTATAATTTTAGTTAAAAATTGATTAATTCTACAGACGGAAGAAATTCCAAATTTAATATTTGTTGAGTAAAATGAAGAAATCGAATTTTTAGATTAGAACTTGGCTCCAACACCTTCTCCTTATATTACTCAAGAAATATTATAAGATATTTTTTCTCTGTAGATTTATACTCATTTTTTTAAATGAATTCTTTTTTTGCAAAATTCACAGGGCTGCCACAGACTAATGTACTTCAAAAAAGTGACAAAAGTGACTAATTTTATCTAAAAAGTTACTAAAAGTGACTAATTGTGAACAAAACAAAGTCACTAGAAGTGACTAATTTTCGCTCAAAAAAAAGTCTGTTTCTTTTCTTTTTTGAGATAAAATCTAAAATATCATTTTTTCTCTTCTCTATACAGTCTTCTGGGTTTTATTAATTTCATCTCGCTTGAATTTCTTCCATACCTTTTCCTTTTAAAAAGTGACTTAAGTGACTGTGTGGTAGCCCTGAAAATGCAAAAATTGATTTTTGAGGATGAATTTTGAGTTCTTCATTTAAAACAAAGAGTATAAAAATTATACATATTTTCGTTCTGTAGACAAACTATTTAAAAAAAGAGTAGCGCTATAGAGCAAAAAAGTATCTACTTACGATAATTGTTTAGAAAGATGTAGAAATCGAATTTTGAAGTTAGAACTTAGACCATTAAATTTAAATATTGGATCCTGATTTATTACCAGTAATTACCAGTACAGTACGTATTTCAAGCTAAAGTCCAAACTGTATTCAGATCAATTTGAACTCAAGACAATTAAAATTAAATTTTGATTAGGCATCTGTGTCGCCAGAAAATAAAATAAAAGAAATACATCTAAAAATAACGTCCTTGCCCTCAATTAAAATATTTAATAAACCTCCTTTACTTAAAATGGCAATTTTTTACTCATATTTAAACAGAATTCTGAAACAAAACTTTAATTAAAAAATTTAAAAAAGACGTTTTATAATCAGACTCACTTTCATAAGTTTTTAAAACTTAAGAGCGTTGGACCAAAATGTTAAGCTCAAAATTCCATTCTGCATTTTACTCAAAGAAAATTATAAATAAATTTTTTACGCTCTATAGCATTAATCTTTTTTCAAATATAAGACTGCGTACAGAGCGAAAGAATATTTAGTTTCGATACTTTTTGCATAAAACGAAGAATTCAAAATCTAACTTCAAAATTCAATATTTTCATTTTACTTAAAAAATATTTGAACTAGATATTTTCTCGCTCTGTACGCATAATTCTAGTTAAAAATTGATTAATTCTACCAAAGGGAAAAAATTCAAATTTTAATATTTGTTAAGTAAAATGAAGAAACCGAGTTTTTAGATTGGAACTTGGCTCCAACACCCTTAAGGGCATGTATGAGTTAACCAATTCATACCTTACCTTATTTTTTCTTTACAATACTATTTCTACATTTATTTAGATATCGAATTAAAAATGTCTAAAATTAAAGCAAATATTCTAAAGATATGTTTATCTGATCTTAATTTTGTATTAAAGAGGCATTTTTCTATTTCTTCAGATATTGTCAAGAAAGGATGGAAGCCCTTCAGTCGATTTTTGAAGTGCCTCTATGGACCAATCGACCGAGCAGAAAACCTCTTCCTAAAGATGAAAAATCTCTCATTGATGATGAATCAAATCGTATTTTTTATGCTGGCCGATAAAGTCCTCGTCCCTCAACAAAGAATGACTTGTTTATACACTCTGATGTTTTATAATGTGATCGCCTACTGCGTTAGTTACATCAAAGAACTAATTGAAAAAGAAGATTGGTCACCTTACGTTACTCTGACCGAAAGATCCCAAATAAAACATCTCGCAATGTCTGCCACCAAAATCGTCTTGGAATGGACCAAAGCAGTCACTTTTGTCGTTACAATCACCTTCATGCTTCTCGTTTTTGGTCTGGAACAAGGGCTCGAAAATTACAAGTTAGTATACTTGAATTTAACTACAGATTCCTATTACCTACACTTACCGACATCCAGAACCTAAATGGGTTTGAGTCCGGGCTAAATGTCTTTATACTTCAATTATTAATTTCCATCCTTTTTCTTCAATTTCAGGCCCTCGGCTCTCTACACGATCATCACCTGGCTCTACTACTCAGCGACGGAGAAGGTCTTCGTCGACATGTTCCCAGGAATCCTTGTCTTCCTGCAACTAGAAGCCCTCGAGAATATCGAGAACCTTTATGCTCCAGTGATTCTTCGCTGCTTTACTATAATAATGTCCTTTCTTTTCGCCCTAATTCTCCTTACAACTGCACCCTGGAGATTCCTCCTCGTTGTCACCTACCTCAACGTCTTCCTCAGGTCCAAGGAACTCATTAGAAATTCGGGAGCTGTTCTCCAGAAAGAGAGGCAGATCCTCAATAGATACAGAAAAGCCACAAGCGAAGAAATCGAAAGGTTCGACGACGTCTGTGCCGTCTGTCTTTTTGCGATGACGAAAGCTCGAGTCACTCCTTGTCATCATCTTTTCCATGCCGATTGTCTAAGACAGTGTCTCAAAACGAGCGACAAGTGTCCCATGTGCAAACGAGAACTCAAATTCGATTAAGAGGACCAGGAGAATTTTTTAAGAGACTGAAAAATGATTCAATCGATAAGAATTTAAATTATAAAGGATACTCTTTGTTTTTAGGCTTTCCAGGTACTTTAATTCTTCGAAAGTCCTTAATTTGGAAGTCCTAGAAATTTAAAAGCGTCAAGAAATTTATATACTAAAGATGAAATTTGTAAAGAAAAATATTTGAAAACTCTAAGAAAAATCTTCAATCCTCTGCAGTATTTCTAGCAGATTTTTTCGATCTATTGCTTCAACTTCGACGAATTCTTACGACTTATTATTATGTATTCCTTAGATATATGCTGTGATAAGAGAAACAATCTTAAGGCTAAGCTCTCTGTATTTCTAGTTTCCTCCTTTTTCTACAAAGAAAAGAAACAAAAGTTTACGATGATTTTGATTTAAATATTAATTTTAGATTTTTTCTCTTCCAATAACACATCCACTGTAAATACTCTCATGTGAAGAAAAAACTTTGAATTTGTGTAGACATAATTTTTCACCGCACCGAGTTTGAGCACGCTTAATATTTTTTTTTTAAATACAAATTTTTAGTTTAGTTTCTGAAATAGTTTCATTTCATTGTATTGATTACTTGTATGTTATTTGTATATATGTACCGCGTTTTTTACCTGAATGAATAAAAGAGTTCAGCGAATTTAACAAAAATGTTTTTATTACATAATCTAACTTGATTTTTAGAAAATCTTATTTATTCTCCCTCGTATTTTTTCGTCACATCGATGTAATCACCATCAGGAGCTTCATAGTTTTCTTTCGGCGGTGTTAAAGTAGGTCCACGAACTTCGAGAGGCAAAAATGAATCATCGCACTGAAAAAGTTTAAAGTCAGCTTATTTTGTAGGAAAGTTGCCTAATTTGAAAGGATTGAATCTAAAGTTGACTCACTTGAATTGCTGCCTGATAAAGCTCCTCAGACTCCACTCGAAGTTGGTCGAGTGCCTTTTGTTGAGAAAATTGAATATTGTCCAAAGTCACAATATCCTGTCGATATTGCAAAAGTTTGTAGACAGCCCATTTATTTAGTAAAAATAACCTGTCTTCTGCGACCTCGGGAGAAACTGTAGGTAAATCTCGAACTCGTTTGCTGAAAAAATAAATTACAAAGATTTCTTTAGAATTAGAAAAAAGAAACTCAATAATTAAAAATCAGTGAAATAAAATTTCTCCATTTGTTATTATATGTACTAGATTCTTACCTTTTCTCTCTATAAATTACTAGTGGTACTTCATTTTCTAAAATTGGTTTCGGTGTCTTGGCGATTTTAGACAATCTTTTAATCTGCTTTTCTATCTTTCGCTTTTTCCTTTCGACTCTACGTTTTATAATCAGCGGATCGAGTCTTTTTTTCCTTTTCATAGGCTCGCCCCTAAAATTTTTAAATGTAGAATTCATTTACAGTCTTATAAATTAAGGCCATGTAAGACTTACCCGATCCCTACCTTACCGACATTTTTTTCTCTGCAACGATACTTCTACATTTATTGAGATATCAAATTGAAAATTTCTAAAATTGAAGCTAAAGCATTAAGGTACAAACGTACCTAAATATTGACATTTATAAAAAAAAAATTCTTATTTTTACAAAAATTTAAGATCAGATAAACATACCTTAGCATATTTTCTTTAATTTTAGAAATTTTCAATTTGATATTTCAATACATACATATGTAAATGTACAAGGAAAAAAATGTTAGTAAGGTAGGGATCGGGTAGGTCTTACATGGCCTTAAAGGTCATTATGAAATTTTTTAATAAATGAATTATTATTCGATAATAAAATAAACATGGCAGAAATTAAAAAATCTTACCAAACAGGTTCCGTTGCCTTAAAATAAAGGGGGAAGGTATTAGTAGTGAAATTCCTTGCAATTCCTGATACATTTCCAAGATTTCCAATAGATAATCTATAAAAATACATAAATTTCAATAAATAACTTTCACATTTTTAATTAATCAAATACAACTCAGAAAAATGAATTAAAGCAAATCAGATAGAGAATTTATCATTATTTAATTATTTATTACAGAAAAATGTATTACATGTAGAAAAAATTGAAGATTTGGAGTTTTTAGAGGTTATATTGAAAGGTGTGAAAATAAAGAAATTAGAAAAACGTAAGTTAGAAATTGAAAAGTTTCAATGAGTTTCACTTACCTTGAAAAGGAGCATAAAATTCCCGAAAACATGATTGCGTAATAATAATTGTCAGTTTTTCATTAATAATAATAAATAAAACCATATATGTTATAAACACGGTTATAAACAAACGACTAGCAGACGACGAATGTGGAAAATCGTAAGACGCATGCGCAGCCGCGCGAAATTCAAAAGTGATCCAACTTCAGATCGAAAATTACAAAAATTCTTGACAATTAATTTGATACTGTTCGATACCCCGAAAAGGAAGTAAATAATTGATTACAGATAGGAAGAATCGATAAAATTATGTAATGAAATATTGAAACTGAATTTAATTAGTTTATTATACGAAGTGTACATAAAGTGAGAAAAATAATTTTTCTAAAAAAAGACACAGATTCAAAAATCTAAATTAAATCCGCAACATTCATAGGCATCTCATCAATTGTAGTAGCATAAAATTGTTCAATATCACGCATGATGTTAATCTCATCAGCTTTTAGAAAACTTACTCCCACACCTTTTCGACCATAACGACCTGAACGACCGAGTCGATGGATATAAAGTTCCCTATTATTCGGGAAATCGTAGTTAATTACCAAGGACACCTGTTGAACGTCCAAGCCTCGAGCCCAAATATCTGTTGTAATCATCACGCGACTGCAAAGAAAATATTTGAAAATTTTAAACATTAACGGCGTTGAACCCAAGTTGAACCCAAAATTCCATTCTTCATTTTACTCAACGAAAATTATAGATAGATATTTTTTCGCTCTGTAGCTCTAATCTTTTTTCAAATATAAGACTGCGTACAAAGCGAAAAAATATTTAGTTTTGATACTTTTTGCATAAAACGAAGAATTCAAAATCTAACTTCAAAATTCAATATTTTCATTTTACTTCGAAAATATTTGTATTAGATATTTTCTCGCTCTGTACGCATAATTCTAGTTAAAAATTGATTAATTCTAAAAAAGGAAAAAATAACAAATTTAATATTTGTTGAGTAAAATGAAGAAATAGAATTTTTAAATTAGAACTTGGCTCCAACACATTTAAGTGTCCGGAAAAAATGTTAAGTCATTTTAAATAATTCATGGATTTTTAAGGAATTTCAAAGCATATTCAATTATTTTAAATGATTTTAGAGATTTTAAAGGGATTTTACGAAATTCTAAATAATTTTAAGTGATTACAAATAATTTTAACACTTCAAGTGTCTTCAGATATTTCAGAACAATTCAATGTTTTCAAGAATAAATTTCAACTGATTTCAGGAGAATTCAAATGAACAGATATTTCAGGCGAATTCATTAGATTTCTATGCAAGTATACACCTGATTTCACGAGTCGTCAACCCTTCGTGTAAAACTAAATAACGAAAGATTCCTCCACCTTTTTCCTGATCTAAACTTCTTCATGATAAAGTCTCTCTCTGCCTGAGGCATGTCTCCATGCATTGAGGAAACAGTGAAATTTGTATCTCTCATTTTCGTCGTGAGCCAATCAACTTTGCGTTTTGTGTTGCAAAAAATCACCGCCTGGGTGATCGTCAGGGTGTCGTAGAGATCGCAGAGGGTGTCGAATTTCCACTCCTCTCGCTCCACTGCAACAAAGAACTGTTTGATTCCTTCGAGAGTGATTTCATCTCTGTAAAGAAAATCGAAAAGTTGAAAGAATATAATAAACATTTTAGAAATAGTTTAAGGTCGTTGGACCCAAGTGTTAATCTCAAAATTCTATTGATTAATTGAACAGAGAGAAAAAATTCCAATTTTAATATTTGTTAAGTAAAATGAAGAAATCGAGTTTTTAGATTGGAACTTGTCTCCAACACCCTTAATTGAATGGGATTGAAAAATATATTGAGCTACCGTTTAACGAGGATTTGGACCGGTTCAGTCATGAATTTGGAAGTCATCTCCAGGATTTCGTGAGGCAATGTAGCCGAGACTAAAATGACTTGAGTATCTGGTGGAAGATATCGATAGACGTCGTAAATTTGCTCCTTGAAGCCTCTGTTCAACATTTCGTCAGCTTCATCAAGAACGACCATTTTTATTGTTCGAGTTCTCAAAGTTCCTCTCTTGATCATATCTAAATGAAAAAAAAATCGATCTTGTCCATTATCCAATCCGTTCTGTAGTAAAATTATGAAATCAGGGTAAAAATTGAAAGATAAACATCCAGTTTATTTAAATTTGAAACTTACCGAAAACTCTCCCTGGCGTTCCAGAGATGACGTGAACTCCATAATCTAGTTTCTTTATGTCTTCGTCAAGGCTCGTTCCACCTATGCAGGCATGGCATTGAACATTCATAAAATTGCCCAAGGCTAGAATCACTTTCTGGATTTGCGTAGCGAGTTCTCTCGTTGGTGATAAAACGAGAACTTGCGCTTGTCGGATTTGAATATCCAACAATTGCAGGATTCCTATTGAAAAGGTGGCTGTTTTTCCGGTTCCAGATTGTGCCTGGGCAATTACATCTCTGCCCTTTATTATGGGTTTTATGGACCTTTGTTGAATCGCAGATGGCTTTTCAAAACCTGGGAAAAGATCATAAGTTAAAAATTGCATTTATTTATAATTATACCATTTGCTTGCTTAAATGTTATAGTCAGTAATTTTTTAAAGAAAAAAAAATTTTTTCATTAATTTTAAATTAATTAATTAATTTTTATTCTTATTTTCATTAATTTAAAAATTTTTTGTTTAGATCATCCAGCATATCCGAAAAACCATCAAAATCATTAATCCCCTTAAAATCCATGTTAAAAATCCTTAAAAATTTTATATCTTTTAGTAATTAGAAAAGTATCTTGAAAACGCTGATAATTTTACGAAAACCTTGGAAATCCTTATAACTTCTACAAAATCTTTTAAAAATCATAAAAATCTTTTGAAATCCCTCAATAAACAAATATTGAAAAAATCATAAAAAATCTCTTGAAATCTGTTCAAAGTCGTGAAGACATCTTAAAATTCTCAGAATCGTCTTGAAATTCTTTAGAATTTCACGATAACATTCAAAATCCCTTAAAATTCTTTAAAATTCTCAGAAACCTTTTGAAATTTCTCGAAATTCGATAAGATTTAAAATCCTTTAAAATACTATTTAAGTCTCTTAAAATTTCACGAAAATCTTCGACGTGAAAATCTCTGAAAATCCCCAGAAACTTCTTGAAATTCTTTAAAATTAGAAATCTTAAAAATCTTTTAAAATTTTATGAATTACTTTAAAATTCGGCGAAATAACCTGAAATTCCTTAAAATGCTGCAAAATATTTTGATGGAATAATAAAACCTGAAAATTAGAAATCAAAACTAACTTTATCTAAAAATATAAATTCAAGGGAAATAAGAGAGACGAAAAAAGTAAACAAAAGCAACCTTGACCTTGAAGCGAACCACGAAAGTAACGGACATAAACTATACAATATAAAATTACTAAAATAAATAACTAAATAAATTAAGTATTTAGTGAAGCGAAAAGAATGAAAAAGAGGGTTGAAAAACAATTAAAGGAGGTCTTTATACGTACCATAATTATAAATTCCTCGAATAAGATCCTCTTTCAGGCCCATTTGATTAAAACTATGTATAACTTCCACATCATCCGATGTTTCGAAGTCAAGATTTGAAAGATTTACATTCACACTCGGAGTTATAGAACTCGACATTTTCGGTATTTTGAATTATAAAATACATAAAAAAATAAGTTTTTAAACTGATACCGGTCAACTTGCCGGTATGTATACTATATGTAATTGTGTGTAATTGTTTAGGATTGCGTAAAATAGTTCCACTGTTGCCAACTGTGTCATATACAGCTGCTGCCAGGGTTGCTCAGTTTCGTCTACGTGAAGGTGCGTTTAAGCTGATATCATACCTCTGCAAAAAAATTGCTTGCGCAATATTTTGCGCAATGGAAATGAGTGAAAGATTTTCCGCTTTGCAAACGGAAAAACTTCTTAGCGGGAAGTTTTGAATTATAATTCTGTTTTCTTTATTATAAAATATAAAAATTGCATTGGAAAATTTTGATTTATGTAATATAGTGTTTTTTTCTTTTTTCTTTGTTCCAATGCAATTTTTCTAATTTATAATAAAGAAAACAAAATTATAATTCAAAACTTCCCGCCAAGAAGTTGGTCCGCTTGCAAAGTGGAAAATCTTTCTCTCATTTCCATTGCGCAAAATATTGCGCAAGCAATTTTTTTGCAGAGGTATGATATCACCTTTATACCTCGGCCTGCCCGACCGGTGCAGGCAGAAAGTGTATGAGAGTAAAAGAGATAGAAAGTTTTTTTTGTCCAATTTTTCAATCTCTATCTCCTTCACTCTCATGCACTTTCTGCCTGCACCGGTCGGGCAGGGCGAGGTATAAACGCACCATTAAGGGTGGCGTCCACGGTTGTGCACGTAATATACCTGAGGTAAATTACATGAGGTTTTTGAAGTAATTTACGTCCTGTGTTTTTTACAAATCGTAATATACGTTTTCAAGTTGGCGTCAACATACATTTGTATTCACATTTCGTTCTATAAACTTAAAAATTTTACACAGCGGTACGGTATAATTGCGGTATTATGTGTTGCGACTGTTGTGGAACGCGTTCAAAGTAATTATTAATAATTATTATATATTTAAAAAGTGAGGTTATGTTCTTGTCAATACGATTATACAAGTCCGACATCTTTATTACAGTTATTACGTTTTTACAGGTTTTTACGTATATTACATTTTTTACGTATAATACGTTAAAAACCTCGAGTTACGCGTAACTGACCAACCCTGGTGGCGTCCCATGGGCAATGTTGCCAGACCCGAGTTGTGGAATTGCGCAGCCCTATCCGACTCCCATGTCGTAAGATGTAGACCTTGCTTCCTTGGTGATTATAGTTTCTATGTGCGAAATTTTCTCACTAGAGCGGCGCTGCGCGCAACACGCTTTAAAAATGCATTATTCTAATGGGAAAATATCCAAAAAATATAAAATAATTAGGTTTTTGAACAAAATGAAGTCAGAAAATGTTTCTCAAATGATTTTAGGATATAAAAT
>CAJFCO010018461.1:216021-283401 GCA_904066015.1 Synergus gifuensis
AGCGCCGCTCTAGTGAGAAAATTTCGCACATAGAAACTATAATCACTTAGGAACGCCATTTTCTTTTTAAGTCAGATAGGGCTGAAATTGCGGAGGAGCGGGCTTCAAAATGCGGATTTTATTTTCAAAATGCGGATTTTTTTCAAAATGCTGACCCAACCCTGGTTTCCATAAGATTCTAATGGAATCCAGGGTTGGGTCATTTATTTTAAAATGCAAAACTCTCAGTCAACTGTTGCGCGCGCACCGCGTGTTGGTTCTTCGCTGGAGAAATTCGGCCATTGATTGTAAATTGGCGCGCGATACAAAATCGAATTAAATTAATTGAGATTTAAATCGCTCGCCAAATTTTGACCAATACCAGCAGAGGAATCCACCAAAAGTACAAAATGCGGAGTTTTGGGCCATCCGCATTGTAAAATGCGGATGGCGGATTCGAGTCTAAAAATGCGATGTAAAATGCGGAAATGCGGTGTATCTGGCAACACTGCCCATGGGTCCAGAATGCATTGCGTTTTTGCGCAAAACCATGAGAGTGAGAGAGACACACTAATACTACTATCTCTCTCAGTCTTACGGTTTCGCGCAAAAACGCAACGCATTCCGGATCTATGGGACGCCACCCTCGGGCAAAAATATTATTACACTCGAGTCTCCTAAATGTCAAGAAATTCTTTATCCTCTATAGTCACATCAATTGCGCATGCGTATTGCGTATAATATAATATTTTTTAGCATTTTAAATTGCGCGCGAATAGCAACCAATCAGATGCCGAACGCAACGCGTGTGCAGTGGTTACAAGTGGGATTTGAGAAAAACGGATTTGACATTTGAGAGAAACTTGACTTGACATTTGGAAGAACTTGAGATTTGGGAAGTTGACATTTGAGAGACTCGAGTGTATCTAAATGAGCAAGTAATCAAGTCTTACATCTTAACAAAATTCAAACTTCCCGCCAAATTCCCAGAGGGCAGCACTTGGCAAAAAAGTTTTTATATATATATATATATATATACATATTGTATTTTTACCATTTTTACCAAAGATTTGTTTTTACTCCGAAATTAAGCCTTGCTGGCCTTGCTCGAATGCTCGGGAGTGAGTTCCGTGAATGTAAAGAAAAGTGGTATTTATAAAATGTTCCTCGTTTTTTTTTGGAGTTTAATGCCTCATGAATTGAACGAAGAACAGGGACATTTTCTTGATCTGAAGAAAGAAATATTCGAAATTGAATAAAATCGCGAGACTCGTCTTGAAATGGTGGTGGATATTGTTGGGTTGGAATTTTAACGGTAAAATATCGCCTTGTGTATATTTTTAACCTCTGACAGTTGGAAAGACGAAAATGTCAGACCGGGAAGTGGATTTTGGAGACTTGAAAGGTGCTGGAGAAATTGAACTCATCGATGAAGATGAAATTATTGACGTTGATTCCATGGATCTTGAGGATAATGATAGGTGGTAAGTTTCCCCAAAAGTTTTCACATTATATCTGTCACTTCACTTCTGTTATCAGCTGTTTTGAAATTCTTGAGATTTGAATATAATCTCTTTTATTAGTTTTGTATTCTGTACTATAATTTTCCCCTCTCCAAATTCATTCATTTTTCTTTCTTATGTTCCTTGATCTTATGGTAACATTAATTTTTTTTTTAATAATTACAACAATTTAAACGTTTATCTATTAGCAGATGTTTAATTCGATTTCTAAATTTTATTACAATTTTGAGTTTATATTTTACGAGGCATTTATTTTCCGTACAGATTGAGTTTTTTTTTTTAATGGAGTTTTCGTTTAAATGCCTGAAATGGTAATAGCAAGTATATGTAATAGTTTATTTTTCTTATGGGGGGAGGTCATTTTTTTAAGGGTCACCTATTCAACTTTTTTTCACCCTTTTTGAATTTGTTTACTTATTTCACATATGAATCCTTAAAAAAAATTAATGCTTAATAATTCCTTAAAAATCACTTGAATTGATTTAAAGACTTTTTAGATCCGGACCTTTAAATCTGAAATTGTTTGTTTTTGATAATTTTTAATTACAATGGATTCGAAGTAAATTAAAAATATTTCAAGGTATTTCATCAAATTTTAAAGAATTTTCAAGAATCTAAGGATTACAAAAAATTTCAATGGATTTATATATTATAAATAATTTTACTTATGAAGGCTTTATTATATATTAATGTAATTTAATTTAAAATAAGCCAAGCTCCTTTAATTATAATCAAGAGCTCTTTAATCACTATTAGCTAAATTAATTTTTAATAATTAAAATCTAATTTATTTGATAGCACTTAATTAATCTGAGGTTAATGACTGTGTATAAAATAGTTTATTATCATAGTTATCCTGTAGAACTGGTTGAAATTGTGGTTGCAATCAACACTTGAAACTGATATGACGAGAGAAGAATTGCCCTTTCTAAATATTCATTACTTCATTTTTTCCTTTAAGTTCTAAACAGCATACAAAATATCTTTATAAATTATTACTTTTTTTAATACATCTGATTTTTAATTTTATTAAACTTATTCATTCATATTTTTCAATTTAATTCACTTGAATTCTTACAAGTCCTGTATTTCTTGAAAATCCTTAAACTCCTCTGAATTTTTTTGAAATCCCTTCAGCTTCTTTAAAATCATTTAAAATCTTTTGAAATTTCTCAAAATTCGTTAAAATAAATTGTCTTAAATCCCTTAAAATCTCTTAAATATCCTTAAAATATTTGAATTTTTTAAAAAACCTTTTGAAGTCCCTTGAATTTTTCTTTATTTATTTATTTAAAATTCCATAAAACGACTTAAAATCCTGTAAAATTTCATAAAAATCAAAAAAAAAAATCATTTCTCTTGAAATTCCCTAAAATCACTTAAAGTCTAAAAATTTTATTTACGAATTCTTTTAAAAACTTTATTTTGTAATAGAAATAATAATAATTAAATATTTAACAAAACTTTTTAGCGACTTCCTAACATTAAAAATAATAAAAATAATTTGTTTAAGATTCTTAAAAATTATTTTAAAATCCGAGGAAATTTTTTGCGTTGACTGTATTACTAATTGGACTTAAAAGCTTCTAAAATAATTTGACGACCTCTTGCAAATGGAAGTCA
The DNA here is from genome assembly GCA_904066015.1 of Synergus gifuensis. Classification (NCBI taxonomy): domain Eukaryota; kingdom Metazoa; phylum Arthropoda; class Insecta; order Hymenoptera; family Cynipidae; genus Synergus; species Synergus gifuensis. Next base: position 219,147 of record CAJFCO010018461.1, read on the forward strand.
ATTGAATTATCTTCGGTCTAAATTTTTTCTCACTGGTTTTAAAAAGAAATGGAATAGAATAGAAATAGAATTTCAATAGAATTTCCAAAATTTTTCGCAAGCTTTATTAGTTTCTTATTAGTTCAATTAATTTATACCTGAAATGTTGTAGAAATTAATTGATGAAAATTGAATTATTCCAGGTTGTGTGACTACAATCAATTTTCTGCGGAATCGAGAGTTCATGATCTTTACGCCTGGTTGAAATCGGATCCCGTTTTAGAGGATCAAGAACATCCAAATAGTAAGAAATTCTATTTACTTTCGAAGGGAATAATTTATAATGATAGATAAATGAATTTAAAAACGTTCTTTGACAAAATCCAGTTTTAAAGACTAAGTAACTAATTTCTTGTTGTTTTTCCAGGCCTTAAAAAATCTATAGACACGAGGACATTTACCCGAGCAAAACGGCGGTCCAATCGTTTGAGTTTCGATGCCATAATGGAAACTTTGTCATCTCCAGTCAAAAATTCGTTCTTAGCGTTAAAAACTTCTGGACAAGTGCGTAAAAGGCCAAAATATTAATAATTGAAACATCCAGAACGATAATAAATATTCTCCAGTTTTCCAAATTCACAAAGAAGCGAATTTATTTACGAATTTAAGTATTAAATTCATTAAATCTCATTTCTATTTATCTTTCAGTTTCAAATGGACGAAGCGTCAACGAGCAGATCTCAAGAAATTCCGTCGATGCTCCGACCAAAAACTTCCGTCTTTTCTGGATTAAATGGAGGAGAAAGCCAGCCAAGTTCATTGAATCGCGAGAGTCTTGAAGCTTTTCTAAACCTCTCACAGTCCAAAGGAATCGACTCCTTCATCAATCTGACGGAACCAGAATTCTCTGATTACATAATGAACGAGTCCCAGCCATCTTTGTTGTATTCTTCTCTTATCTCGGCTGCGGACGAGACGAGAAGAAACGACACTCTTTGTGATACAGACTCCGGCATCCTGACTGAGTCTATGATGCAGACGAGCATGTTTCAGGAATCGATGAATATTAATAGCTTCACGGAAATTTGTTCCAAAAACGAGGAGAGCTTGCAAAATAATCTCACTCGCACTTTAGATCAAACTAAAGTTAATACGAGTCCCTTTAATCAGACGAAGATTTGCGTTAGTCCTTTGGAAAGAACTTTTGTTAATGAGGATCATTCACAGGAAAATTTGGGACTGCAGGTGAGAATTTAGGGAAATTTTTACGTTATTTATTTTAATTTTAATTAATTAATTTATTTTTTTTTCTTTTTATTTTAATTTTAATTTTTCTTAAGCCATTTTATAGGCTTCTAAGTGAAACTTTTGAAAGGGAGGAACTTTTAATTCTTCTAGATTAAAATTATCGATAAGATTGCACTTTTGATTTGAAATTTTATTATGTTGCTTTGGATTTAAATTTAAATCGAAACTATTTTTTAGATATTTCAAAATTTTTTAATACTAAGAGTTTTGAGATCTAATTATATTTTGGGAATTTTATCTTTCATTCTAAACACTTTTACCTATTCTATCTAAATATTTTCGAAACATAAATATTAATTTCAAATAACTTTATTTCCAGCTTAATTCTCTAAATTCTACTCATCACGAAGGTCTCCGACAATCGAACGAAACCTCGCCAATTCTTCATTCGAACGGATCCTGCAAGTTTAACGACTCTCTCGCCTCTTTGCCACCAGACTTCTCTCAGCTCAAGTTCGATACTTCCACCCCCGAGGAAGGAAAATTTTTAATAAACGAAACATTGGAGAGTCTAAATACCATAAGAATTAACGAGAATTCCATGGAGAGCGCCCTAATCGATGCGGATATGACCTTCAATGTGAAACGTCTCTCCTGTCAAGGAAACGTTTCCGAAAAGTCTCCGTCAATTTCCCACCTTTCGAATATAACCAGGAACCCGAACATCAACAATAATAATCAAAAAACAAACGCCTCAAGTTTGAGACAGGAATTGCTCGAAGAAGTGGAAAGAAGTGAAAGGAAGATAGACTCGACTTTTTCTCAGGAAAAAATTCATCAGAGGGATTTGACAATCACTTATGAGAATTCTAAGGAGACTTTTGCGGTGCCTTTGGATTATTATAAGACTTACACAAGAGAGGGTTCGAAAAAATGTACGCAGTTGCAGGTCAATAAGCGACAAGATTTAGATGATGAAATAGGTGATAAGAGGTTTCAGACTTTCAGAAAATCGTCGAGGAAGGAGGAGAGGGAAAGTATTAATACTACTTTTTTAAAGAATGAAGTAGCGGAGAATGTTAATTCTACTATTTCCAAGAACAAAAAAGTGGAAAATGTGAATGCGACTTTTTCGAAAAATAAAAAGGGGGGAAAGGGAGAACAGGTCAATGCTACTTTTTCAATGGAGGAACATGGAAGCGAAGAGGAAAATGTCAATGCCACGTTTTGCAAACCTCCTCAGCAGGTATTGAATTCAAAAAAGATTTATATGTTTGGGCTTATAAAAAAACAATAGATAGGGAAACAGTTTAATTTAGCGATGATTTCAAAAGATTTTTAAATATGTAATTGGATGGGATTTCAAAAATTTTCATAGATTCTTTAAAGGTCTTGGAACCAAGTTCTAGTCTCCAAATTCTATATGAAAATATTTAAACGACTTTTCTAAAGAATTTCCTAGGATTAAAAAATGTTTAGAATTGTGTAGAATTCCAAAATATGAATCTAAAAGATTTTAAGAAATTTCATTGTACAAATCCTCTTGAAAAATCCTAAAATCTTTGGAATTCTTTAAAATTTTGAAAATATTTTTAAATCTTTATTTCTGAATCAACTATTTAAATCAAAATTCGTATTCTTGAGACTAATATTAATAGATATAAACAGAGATTTTTGAAAATGAAGTGTTTGCAGCCACCCTGAACTTAATACATATTAACTTAAATCTTAAACAGCCCTAATTTCATATTTTCTTATTTTTTCAGCAAAACGCGAACTCTACGTTCAGCAAACCACAACCCAGGAAGCTAGCAATCCCAAAAAATCTCTCGAAGCTTCCACATTACCTGCAAAAATCTAATCCGAACATTCCGACTTCCAACGCTCTTAGAGCGATCAGAGCGCCTGGAAGTTTCGCTTATGCGAAAGGATCTCATCCAAACATTCCCAGAGCAGTGGATAAAATGTACGGACTGGGAAAATACAAAAATGATTCCGAGCAGAGGCTTTCGGGAGCCATTAGGAATTCTTCGGAGCAAGTTGGAAACACAGGAGGATCAACAGAGAGTATCGAGAGTACTCAGAGCGCTCCAGATTTGGACGATAGGTTGAGCGTTTGCTCAGACAGTAGTCGTAGTTCCTACACGATTTCGACGACTGCAAGGACGATTGTGAGCCAAAAGAAAATGGTTAACTCGAGAGCGATGCATAAATTAATGCCTCGTGGTGAGTCTTCTTTTAAGAGCTCAATTTACTTTCCAAATCATCAACTCTTCCGTCTCTGAGAATTCAGATAGTCAAATTTCTCTCTGAAATAATTATTGCAAAATTCCGCCATCACAAGTCTATTAACTTTTTTTCACTTATTTCATTTATTTTGGGAATTTGTCACCTTTTTCACCTGTTTTCAATTGATAAAGTTAAATAATGAAAAATTATTGAGAGTGGACTAGTAGAATAATTACGCGTCATCAAATTCCCGAAAATGTCTCTTAAAAATGTCTTAACATTATTTTCAAGTTCTTTCTCCTGAAATCCATTCTAATTCGTTTGGAATTCTTCAAATTCATGTTAATATCGAATTTTTCTGAATTCTATTCCATTCCTTGAATATTATTAAATTCAACTTGAATTTGATTTAATTCGCTTTGATTTATTTAAAGTTCTTTTGATTTCTTTAAAATTCTTTTAGATTCTTTAGACTTCTTCTGAATTCCTTTGAATTTCTCCTGAATTTTAAATTTAAATTTGAATAACTTGGATTTGAGGACAAAGTTTTTGTTTTGCTTTTAAATATCTATTTTTTTGTATCTCCGTTCTATTGATTGATTTCAATGGAAGTTCTCCTGTTAATTAATGTCTAATAATAGAGAAATTAATTAAGCCATTTTTCAATAGGTTTCAATCCAGAATCGACACCGAAACCAAACAGACAAATCCTCGAAAACACTTGGGTGCAGGCAGAGAACGACTTGCCCTCACCAATCTTAAAAAACCACATCGAATGCCCAAAAAGCAACAGCATTTCTCCACCCAGCGATCTTAAATCCAGCTCTCCATTTTTCAGTCCAAGCAGCTCAAATGAAAATATAAATTCTCTCGGTAATTAAAAAAATTTGTTTGTAATTAATTTTAATAATTTAGTATAAATATTCCAGAGATATGAATTTTTAATAATCTAAATGTTTCAGGAGTTGTCGAAAACAATACTCGGGGATTTAAGAAACCGAAAGAGATCGAAAAAGTAGCCGCGAAAGCATCACATGTAAGTTTTTAATATTTTTACGATTATCTGAATTTCTATCTTTCTCCTCATGATTTATTTGAATTTTTTATCTCTTATCTTCTAATTTATCTTGACTTACTTATCCCAAATTTTAAAAGTAATCTTTCTTCTCAAATTTATATCTTATCTCGTTTTTGATCTGAAATATTTATATTTTATATTTTTACGATTTTAGACTATTATTTATTTTAGGAATTTTAAGGAATTTAAAACATTGCAAAAATTAAAAATTCAAATTCAAAAGGATCAACATTATTTTAATCAATTTAAAAAATATTTAAAGGATTTCATAGACTTTAATTTGTTAGAAACTTATGATTTTATGTTATTGCAAGTATTTTCATCCATTTTTTGGAAATTTCGTATAATTTTTCGGGATTTAAAAATATTTCCAAAAATTTTTTATGTTTTCGTAAATTTTAAAAAAATTTCAAGAAATTTCAAGAAGTTTTTATAGATTTATTATATTTAAAAGAATTTAATAAAAATAAAAGGAGTGAAAATACGTCAATGACTCAACAACTTCCTTGTAATCTTCATGATTTTTAAAGGATTTTAAGATTTTAAATTAATTTTCCACGAATTTCGAAAGATTTGATGAGATTTCTTAGAATTTAAATATTCCTAATTGATTTTAACGAATTTAAGAAAATTCAAATGGAGTAAAAATATTTCAATAGATTTCAATTTGATTCTTCTTTTTTTGGGGGGGGGGGGATTTTAAGAGATTTTTAGATTTTTAATTAATTTGTAATGAATTTGGAAGCATTTCACACAATTTAAAGAAATTTAAATTAAGATATTAAAGAACTTAGAAAAACTCCAAAGCATTAAAAATATTTCAATACATTTCATCAAATTTCTTACAGTTTTTTAAAAATTATTTTTAAGGGATTTTATAAATTTTTAATTAGTTTTGAAGGAATTTCGAAGAATTTCACCTAGAATTCTATTTTATTTATTTTTGTTTTCACATATGATTCGATTTTTAGGCTCCGTCGAATCGAGCGAAGAGTCCCGTGGAGTCAAAACCAAGATTACGGCCTCCGACGAATTATAACTCAGCGAGACCTCCAAACGCAGCGAGCGGAATTCCGAGACCGGCCTCTCGAATTCCAGCTCCGAAATTCACACGGCCGCTCTCTCGAATTCAGGACCATAAAAAAGGATGATGAAAAGCGCTCAGAATTCCAGAATTAAGGGCAAACTCCCACAAATGATATTTTTCTACGATTTTTCTAACTCGAAAGCGATATGATTGCCATTTTGCGCCTTCGAAAAATCTAAAGCTTCCTCTTAATCAATATATCGAATTGATTTCTCGAATGCGGGTCGCTATCTGAGGATCGTAGTCGTTTTTATTAAACCTCTGCATATCAACGGAATTGCTCGACTTTTCGAAATTTGAAGAGTCTCTGTATTTTTTTTATATAAGGATTGTGATTTTGATACAGTTTTGTATATTGTAAATTGTTAATTATACGCTTCTAATATTTAGCAATTGAAGCATAATCTAAGACAATTGATTGTTGCCAAAAATGAATCCTTGAGAATTGTATATCGGCTTTATGTATAAAAATGTCTGAAGCGTATGTTTAGTTTTTTTATTTGATTAGATAACTTAGGAGATTTTAAAGGGGAAGACTGCGAAAATAATCAGCGCGTACCTCAAGATATTTCTTGAATATAACTCCGTTCCACATTTTTATCCACAAAATTGATCAATTTTTTTTTGTCTTTATAAAGCTTGAAGAATTATTTACAATAGCTTTTTTGGAGTTGAACTTTAAAGAGAACATTTTATTCATCTTTTTTTATAAAGTATAAATTGGGGTAAAGCGCGTAGGTGAAATTTAGTTTCATTGAATGATTCTTATTTATTTAGCGGAAAAATTAATTCTTTTAGTGCTGACCAAATATTTAACGGAATATAACAATAAATATAACTAAGATGGTAAAAAAGTAAATAATTTTAACCCGTGTTCACGTAATTAATAGTTAAGTCTAATTTTTAATCATCGCACACAAATATTATATCAGAATGTTACTGGCTGTGTTGTTAATCATATCAGTGATAAATTTCACTAAGGCTCAATAATGTGAAACTTGATATTTTCTAAATTGAACATTATAAAAATTCTAAAATGAATTAAGGATTTTTATAAAATTTTTTAGGATATTTTTTTACTAGTTTTGAATTTTCACACTTGCGTTAAATATTCCATGAACGTACCTCAAACGCTCGCGTATGAAATAAGCAAACCGTCAATTACTTTCAGAAGTATTAAGAAACCAATCAGAAAAAAATCAGAAGATTTTATACTGGATTGGTGTAAAATTGATGCAAATGCGAAATCACAAACTGCCTTTTCATCACCGAGAGCTTCAAATCTCTTGGCTCTTGATCGCTTTCTATTATACAAAAATCTTCGAATATTTTTAACCGTGCCACTTGTAACATGAAAGTGCCTTAAATGTAAATAAATCAGTTTAATTTAAAAAATTTAACTTCTTTCGATTAAGGAGTAAGAAATTGTGCATATTATCAAAAAGTGTTCGCTATGTAAAAAATTAAATAAATTGTCGTCATTTCTAATTTCCAAGATGCGGTATTTTTATTTTTCACCTTTCGATTTATTTTCTTTTTTTCTTTTATTTTTTGTACTTATATCTCAACTTTTTTCGTGCTTTTTTCTCTTAATTTATCTAAACATTTGACATTTACCTCATCATTTATCTGAACTTTATCTCTTACTCTCAAGTTTATTTCAACATTTATCCGAAATTTTATTTTTGATCTCAACACCTATTAGAAATTTCAAATTTTTATCTTTTATCTCCTATTTTGTCATTTATTTGTAAATTTTATCTTTCATCTCACCTTTTATCTGAAATTTTATCTCATTATTCATCTGAACTTGTACTTCGAGGTAAAAGTTCTTGTAAAAAATGATGAGATAAAATATGAAATTTATATCTCACATATTACGTCATTTTTCTGAACATTTATCTCCTTTCATTTTATCATTACTTTTATTTGTGTAAAGAATATAAAATCAAATTAAAAAATGACCAGTTTCGAAGAAGTGCGTTTATTTTCTTACGAGTAAAATCTTAGAACATAAATCGTAATGTAGGTATAAAATAATATAATATTATAATATACTTGTTAATTATAATTGTAAATAACATAGTAGACTAGATCTTAAAGATTCTTAAAATTAGGCCCACTTTCAGTTGGTTTTTCTCTCTGTATTAAAAAATTCCACAGCAAAATTCACATCTAAATATATTGAAAATCTTCAATAATGAAATCGACACACTGAGTTCACAATTAACTCTTAAGCTTTGCACAATTCCTTCAACTACAATTTGAAATTTACAATTCATTTTAGAACAAATTCACCCTCATTTCATATTTCAAATTTCATTGTCCTTCCGAAAAACTTTATAATTATTTTCCGACAATTCTCAAAACAGGCATCGATTTCTTTCTAACTAATTCATATTAAAATTAATAAATGCATCCTATGTAAATATATATATATATATATATATATATATATGTCAGAATGTAAAGCGCGAAGAGAGCGACAGTCAAAAGTCTAGATCAATCTCAAAATTTGATTTTCTAAACACACGGTGAATTTGCCTTCAAGAATTTCTATCTCAAATGTAGAAAACCATTTTTTCTCGAAGATAAGTTTCAAGAACAACACGAGCTGTACAAAAAGATTTGACAAGTTTCAAACTTGGAATAAAGCTGTCTTTCAATTTGTAAATACCTATAGTTCCAATTTTTCTGGAATCATTCCTCTGAAAATGTTTTTGCACACTTTATCCTATTTTTTTAAAATTCTCGTGAGGTAAATTTTACTTGCAGAGAAATTTTCCTTTTTCAGAAATATTAAAAAATTGAACAGGAACCTTGGGAACATTTTCGACATTGATCGATGGAATAATACTGAAAGTTACAACAACAACGACACTCGTATTTGGTTTCGCTTAAAACTGACTTTGAACACATACAGATCATTTCTTTTTAAAAGAAATCTAAACATTCTAAACGAAAGTCTTTTTCACGAGTTGGAGTTCCTCCAACTTGTTAATCTTAAAGATTGCACGACTCCAGATTCTGTGGCAAAAATCGCACCGAGTCGTCAAATTTTCGACCTGCTTCATCTCGAGTTTTCTTTCTTTTTGTTGTTTCTTTTAGATTTAATCCTTCGAGAATCTCTTGTAGAGGAAAATATGCAGGTTCGTGGAAATTGAGTAAAGATATCTCAATTTTCCGGAATTCAAACATTAACCAGAGCCGATTTTTCAAACCGGTGTGGTTTGATTGTCTCTTGATGGATATCGAAATTCAGCTGAGTTTTTAGTTATTCACAAGCTAATTTACTGTCGAAACTACTCAAGGCAATGGCAAAAGCCTGAAGAGCACAGAGGGGAAATCGATAGTCCATTGTGAAAACATCCTCGGCCACGCGACCAAATTGCATCACGACATAATCCACTGCAAGAAAAAAATTTAGTTATTGACTTCAATTTCAAGCATGCACAATAACAATAATAATAATAATTATTATTTTTTGGTCTTTTACATTATCCTTTATCTGGTATTATGTCTGTTAACTGATGATTTATCTGAACTTTTATCTCTTAGCCATCAGCATATTTTATCTTTTTCTTATAATTTTCGAGCCATACAGAAGTTATACTTAATAAATAATTTTCTTTTAAATAAATTAATAAATATAAATATATATATATATATATATATATATACCATCAGTGTCGTGAACAACTTGAAAATTCTTCACCGAAGCTTGTGTAACTCTTCCATGAAAATTCAAAACGTAGGATTGCGTATCGTCATTCCAAACAGGGGTTTTATTATGCAACTCGATCAAGTTGTCCATATTTTTCATTTTGAAGCATTCTGAAAAACGAATTAGAATTAGATTTAAAAAACAATCAAAAGATCCAACGTAAATTCAAAAGAAACAAGAATTGAGAAAAAAATTCGACAATTCAAAAGGTTTTTAAAATATCCAAAAGAATTCTTTCAAATCGTTTGAAACTTTTTATGCTCTTTGAAATCCCTTGAAATCTTTTGAAATTTTAGTAATCCCTTAAAATTCTCGAAAAATTTTTTAAATTAAGCTTTGTAAAAAAATAATACACACCCAACAAAGTTTCAGTTTCATCTCGAGGGCAAATCTGAATTCTCTTTTGATCGGGGGTCATTCCTGGAATAATGACCGTCATTTTTCTAGGGCCTTTGAATCCAAGAACATTCGTGTCATAAACAACAGCAGCCAACTCTTGTCGTGGATTTGAGTGACCTTCATGCTTGTCGTCTTTCATCAAAGAATAACCATTGTCGTAAACAGTAAACTGAGTGCCCAAAAGGTTCGACCGTAGTTTTCCAATGAAAGCTTCGCCTCCTCGAGAAAGATCGGTTGGATCTGTAGAAATTAAATAATTGCTCGTCTTGCTTCTTTTCCTTTTACGTCCAGCGAGAAGGAACACCTAATAGATAAAAGATTCAAATTTAATAAACATATTATAGTAATTATAAAATTAGATTTTGAGTCTCTTATAATTTTGAAAAACGTATTATTGTTTCTAGTTAGAAATTATTTTGACAATATACTTTTTTTCCGTAGTCGCGTTCCAGATGTAGAAAATAAGTCGGGTAGAATCCTCGATCCATTCCCTTTCGGTCGCGCGTAATTCGACACTTGTAGTGCATTTTTTTATTAGCTGGTTGCAACACAAATTGTTCGATATTTCCTTCTACGTTTCCTTCAATCTCGGGACTCTGAAAAAAATTAACGAATAAATTAATAGGAATTATTAATATACTTCATAACTAAGAGGTAAGAATAAGATTTTTAAAAATTAAAGATTGTTAAAAACATGATTTTCAATTATAAATTTATTTATATTATTTTTTGTAATTGTCCAATTTTAAGAATTTTCTGCCAGAAATTTTCCAGTGTAGGTAATTTTATAATGTTAGTGATATAATGTTGGGAATTTCTTTCATGGGAGTTTTCAGTCGTCCCAAAAATTGCAGATTTTTCATTTTAGAGTGAGGACTTTTTTGTAAGAATTTCGCCTTACTGAAGAAAGATTATCCCTGTTTATAACAACGGTTGGACCATCAGATGGCGCAACCCTCAAAGGCGATTGAGAAGGAAACGATTCTGCTGGAGATTGCAAATCCACAGGAGACGATTCTTCATCCGCTCCATCGTAAAATGTACCATCTGTGGTTATATCTAAAAATAATGTAATATTTGATTATTTATCGACATTAATTTCATTTTCATTAATATATTAAATGAGTATATTCAAAAAATAATTTTAGCCACCTGTTAAATCAGTCTCCATAGTTTTATTTTCTGGCAGAACACCAATATCTGGATTTCCCGGTGACATAGTGAACTGAAGTGGCCCGTCGTATCCTAAAATATAGAATTTCTAAAGTCAAAGGGATATTTAATATCTTTTTCTTTCTAAAATGGACAATAGAGTCTACTATAATTATACCTATAATTTTCTAGGTATATTTTAATGCGTTTCTATATACTACTTGTTATGTTTATAATTAATTTAGCTAAAAATCAATTTTAGAAATATCCTAGAATAATTTTTAATTTTCACCATGAAGCTCCTTGTTTGGATTAAGCCATTTGGTAGAATGACTTGTAAGTTGAGCAGCTGACAAATTTGAAGCCTGCACCATTCCACTGGCACCGGTTTGCCTCTTCTGTTTCATTTTTTGAGCTATTAACTGCCTCTGAAGTAAAATTTTAAACATATTTAACTAAAAATAAATTAAAGTCATTTTGGTAAGATACCCATATCATTTTTTGTTTCAGCAATCTTATCTTATTTTGTACTTCACATTTTGAGGTTTTATGTTTTATGTTATCTTTTATTTCTGATCTTAACATTTATCCAAAATTTTATCTTTTATCTGAACTTTTATTTCATCATTTAATTGAATTTTATCTTCGTCGCTTTAATCGCAACATTTATCTAAATTTTTATCTTTATATTCAATTTTATCGTTCATCTCGTAATTTATCTAAATTTTTGATTTTTTATTTCCTAATTTAACTTGACTTTTATCTTTTATCTTGTCATTTATCTGAACTGTTAATACTTATCTTAAATTTGAATTAATCTTTTATATAAACTTTTATCTCATACCTTATTATTTACCTGCATTTTTAATCTTTTCTCTTACATCTAATTAATTCAAACATAAACCTTTTATTTCATCTTTTTTTTGCTATGTCCTAATTTATCTAAAATTTAATTTTTCATTTTATATCTTTGATAATGAACATATTTTATCTCATCCCATTCCTATTATTAGCTCTTTCTAACATTATTTTAAAACAGATTTAATTTAAAAAAAAAAAACTGAATCTATTCTTCCAGATCTAATAAATTTTTCTTGTAGAATTAAGAACCAAAAACACCTTTCAATAAAAAACTGCGATAATGTTTTAATATATAAGTGAAATAAACCGAAATCAATAGATAACGCCCTTTAAGTTTACTATGAACTTGTTAAAGTATTGATTCATAAAAAACATTGCATAACATAATGCAGCTGTAAAATTTGAAAGAATAAAAAATAAGTCAATGCTTAAATTTCCACAGTAATATATATATTTTTGTTCAAAAAAATAAATTATAAATTGTCAATTATATTAATTTAATTTCTTTCTCTAAACCTTTCAAGTATTTAAAAAAAAATTTAAACATGATAATTTTTAGAAAATTAATGTCATAACATTTTTTTCTATAAATATAGTAACGATTTTACAAAGACATTTTTAAAATAGCAAATAAAGGCTGAGTCACAAAATAACAAAACTTTTATTATGTATCTTGAAAAGCAATAAACTGTTTGCAAAATAAATTAAACAACCTCAATCACGGATGAAAGCACATGACTGACCTATTTTTCCAATTACATTCAATTTATTCTCCCCTGACAATTGAAGGTAATAAAATCAATACAAAGACCCAAGTTTTAAACAAAATTAATTTATATTTTGAAATTTGACCTCCAAAACATATATGTTTTTGATTAAAAACGAAAAAAACTCCAATTGCCCGAAATTATAAAAAATTTACGATTCGAAATCTTCAATTCAATTTGAACTTATGAATATTACTTTTAATAAAACTGAAAATACTTGAATCTAATTAAATAAAAAGTCGTAAATAGCATAATATAACTCGAAAAAATAGGAAGCTTCTATAAAGATTAAAAACTCCTGAAAGAGAAAATTAGTCTAAAAATCGGGCCACTTTTAACGAAAAAAGAATTGTAATTTCTTACCCGCTGTTCCAATTTTTGTTGCCTTAAGTCTAAAGAAGTCATTGTGTTTCCCTTTTTTCACAATTATTGCTCGAGTTATTGTCAAAAATGTTCAAAAAGAGTTTGTTACTTTGTTTACGTCAAAACACATTTACCGTTGTCCCTGACCACCTAGGCAACCGCCTTGAGCAATTTAGATCTACTTTCATTAAAAGATTCGCGATTTTAAGATTCCACCAATCACAACTCGGAACAATTTTAAATCTACCAATCAGATTCATTCTCAATGATAAAGCTGATTTTCAATTATGACAACTGCGATAAGCGCTTGCTCCGAAAATTATTTATATATATGTAAATACCCAGAGGATACATTAAAAAAAACATAAAATAAGACTTTTAATAAAATTTTAGAATAACTTTGAGAATTTTTTTAAAGTAATTATGGGCCTTTTTGAAGAAAGTACGTGGGGAGCAGAAAAAAGCGGCAAAAATGTAGTTAAAAGGCTTTCACAGGTAATTTTTCTTTAACCTTGTTTTTAACCTTTTTAACCGATTTTTTGAAGGTTTTTAAATAATTTAGTTGAGTTTCGAAAGATAATTTTGGAGTTTAATTAATTTTACGTACTTGTTAAGAGACCTTTTGTGAATTTAAGCTATTTTTGTTTGAAAAATAAGAGATATCGTTTACTTTAGTTTTTCCGGTTTTTGATTCTAAAATTCAATTTTTCTATTAGAGAAAATTTTTATTTTTTATATAAAAGACGACTTTTATAATGTACTGCTAAGTTTATTTTTTTGCCAAAATAGAGTCTCTACTAACAAATTACAAATAATTTGCATTATTTTTTTATAGAGAATTAATTTACGATTTATTAGATTATGTTTACAAAACGAAATTTTTGTTTATATTTTTCATTTTTCGAGGAAAAGTTTTTATTGGAAGTATCAGGGTGGCCACATGTGAGGGAAATCAGAAAATTCGAGTAGCTGACAAGGGAAATAGAAACTGATATGTTCATATTAATAATAAATTATACATAGTTTATTTAATAGATTTTAGAAGATTTCCAAGGATTTCGAGGAATTATAAAGAATTTCCAGGCATTCATTGAGATTCTATAGGTTTCTAAAGATTTCAAGAAATCTTCAATCATTTTAAGGGATTTTAAAGAAAGTTTATAATGCATATTTAATTTAAAGAAGTTAATTAACTGAATTAATTTACAGAAACGCAAGCAAAAGGAGCTCAAACGAAAAGCGAATATTTTGAGTCCAAAGACCGATGCAAAAAAGAAAAATAAAAAGAAGAAAATAAAAAATCCATCAGATTTTCAGACTTTGAATGAAATTCAAGGGAAGGAATCATCTCAAAATGTAAAAAAAGTAAACAATTCAAAAAAGAAATCCCAGAAAAATAAGTTAGCTAATTCTCCGAATTTAAAAACTTTCAAAACGGAGTCAAATTTCTCGAAAATATTTAAAAAGCCTAAATCGAAGAAAAAACACGAAACAAATCAAAACACGGAATCGCTAAAGAAGAAATCAAATCAAGATTATGAAATAAATCCGCAATTATTGAAACTGAAAAAGAGGAAACGACCCGAATTTGCAGAGGAAGCCGAGCAAGTAACGAAATCCAAAAAGCAGAAGTTTAAAGCCGAAAGTACTAAAATTCAAAATCAGCAAATCGAGAAAAGTGAAAATATTTCAGAAGGAACGTCTATTTCGAAAAGTAAGAAAAAACGGAATAGAAAGAAAAAGCAGAAGGGAAAGATTTTAATAGAAGAAAATTTGAAATCCCCTCAGGGACCAAAGAATGAATTACTTAAAAAGATAAACGTTAATAAAATTCAGGAGATGATTAAAAATAAAAAGCTGGAGATTAAAGAACGGAAGTTGAATTCTTCCTTGAGGGAAAGAATGCTGGCGCATCTACGATCTTCAAGATTTCGTTTTATAAATGAATCTCTGTATAACAGCGCGAGCACGGAATCAAAACAATATTTTAAAGATGATCCTGATGCCTTTGCAGCTTATCATGAAGGATACAGGCAACAAGTTTCACACTGGCCTTTAAACCCTGTGGATGTTATTATTGCTTCTGTTAAAAAAATGTAAGTATAATAAAAAATAATTGTACCGTTCTTAATTTGAACCGTTCCTAATTTTGTAATCATTTTAAATTTTACGAGATGATAAATGGACAATTCTAAATTAGCAAATTTCAAATTTTAAGTATATAAAATTAAATAAGTTCGTTTTAAATAATATTTGTTAAGGTGTGATTTTAATCGTTAAATATTCCTCGAAATTGAACAGCATTAAATCAATTAAATTCAATTTTCTTGCATTCCTTTGATTTTTTTTTCGTTTTGAATTTTCAATTCGCTTAAATTATTGAGAATTCATTTTATGGGATGAGAGTTGAAGCCTCGAATAAATTTATCATTGGATTTCAATTTGTCTTAATCCGACTGCTTCAAAAATTCTATAAAACATATTTTCATTTAATTATTCCCATTTTATATTAATATAATTTAAAATTTTCAGGCCGAAAGATCACATTGTAGCAGATTTTGGTTGTGGAGAAGCAAAACTGGCGGACTCAGTACCACAAACAGTTCACTCATTCGATTTGGTAGCCCTAAATGATAAAGTGAAAGCTTGTAATATGGCGCACACCCCATTATTAACAAATGGAGTGAACGTTGTTGTTTTTTGCTTATCTCTAATGGGAACCAATCTTGCTGATTATTTACTCGAAGCAAATCGAGTCCTTAAAACAGGGTAAAAAATCGAATTATTTTATTACTAAAATTAAGAAGAATGCAAATGATATTTATTATTTTAGTAAAAAAAAAAAGATAAAATTTATAATCGTATATATCGATAACATTTCTGTTACTTTATTACATATTTATTTATTTATTTATTTATTTAATAGTGATAATCTGATAAATATATTAAAAATATTTTATAATTTCAGAGGAATATTGAAGATCGCAGAAGTCGAAAGCAGATTCGACAGTATCGAGAACTTTATTAATCTAGTCGCTTCATACGGATTCGTAAACACTTGGACGGATCTCTCAAACGATCTTTTCTACTTTCTAGACTTTAAAAAAGAAAAGGTCGTTGTCAAAGGAAAGAAGAAACTCCCTGTAATTGAACTTAAGCCATGTCTTTACAAAAAGAGGTGATTATGTAAAATAAAATGTAAAATTAAATTTTATAGATGATTTTTTATTTAGGTAACTTAAAAAAAGCTTAAAAATAACTATATATAAATACAGTAATTGTACTTTGTTCCAAGAGCGCTTGACTTCAGTAGACTTGAAACTTATATCATAACGCAATGCGGAATTTAATCTACGTGCCTGCTTAAACAATTCGTTCATCTCAAAACGAATTGCTCTGAGAGACACGATATTTTCTTATTCTACAAGGAATTAAAATTAAATCAAAAGACTGGATTTAAACTGCCTTTCAAATCAGGCAGGTTTTACACTTGAAGTTGCAGAATCTCTCGGGGAAGAAATATGTTGTTTTTTAGAGGAAATTAAGCGATACGTATTTGGATTATTTTGAAAAACAAAGCCAAAAATTCAAATACGCATAACTCTGTAAAAATCTTTTTTCACAAATCGTAAAAATATGTATCGCCTAATTTCTTCTAAAAAACGAGAGTAATTTTTTAAGACCAAATTTTAATCTCGCCCAATCTATAAAATATCGCTTTTATTCTATTCAAGTTATTTCAGCTTAAAAACGAAATTATATTTTTATATCGACAAATTAAATGTCATAAATATTGCCTTTGGCTCGGAAATTCACTTTCCAATTCGATTTGATTCTGAGTGCTAAAAAAGGAATCGAATTCTGATTCATTCCAGTTTTTAGATTTCAATTTTTCCATTGCGTCTGCAGCCAAATCTCTGTGAGTTTCTGCCTCCTCACGAATTAAAAGCTGGAGTAAAATATTTATCAAATTATAATAATTTATTTGCTTTTAAGTATAGAATAATATTCTTTATTTAAAAAAACTTACATTCGCTGCTGTGATGATTTGAAAGGCCGTTTTTCTTGGCAAGTGTTCAATCTTATCTCGAAGTTCAGAAACAGTTGCGTTTGCAATTGATTCTCGGCTTGTGTAGCCAGCATTAAAAAGTTGACGAGCTCTTCCCTAAAATTTGGAAATATTTAGTATATAATCATATTTAATAATTAGGCATTTTTTCTGTGATTAAATTTTCCTATATTAGATTTAAAAAATCAGAAAAGCGAGTTTTTGAGAGAATAAAATTTTATATTAAATTATATTTTTACCACTTTAATGTAAGGTAGTTCCATTAAGGGTTCCAATTCTTTGGAACAACAGTATTCAAGTTTCCTGCCAAACGTTGTGAACAATTCCTTGAATGCCCAGAACTCTTCCAATTCCTTCGAAACAAAAATATTAATTTTAGTTAGGTGTAAAAACATTTCCAAAGATTTTCAGAAATTATAAAAAAAATCGAAGAGGTTTCATGTAATTTTAAGAAAATTAAAAATATTTCAAGGGATTCGAAGAAATTTCAAAATAGTTCAAAGATATTTTCAATAAATTTACGAGGTTTTCAAGAATTTCCAAGGTTACAAAAATTTTTAATGAATTTAATTAAATTTTAGTGAGTTTAAACAAATTTTTTTAATAAACCAATGGAATTTAGGTAAATTTAAAAGGTTTTTGTAGATTTTCAAAGATGTCGAAATCGAAGTTTAAGAAAACAATAAAGAGATTTCGAAAGAATTTGGAAAATTTAAAAGAAAATTGAGGAAAATTTAGGAATTTTTGAATTCAACGATTCAAAAAATATTTTTTTATTCAAAGTTTTAGAAAACATAAAAAATTTCTGAATATTAAAAAAGAATTTAGAAGATTATCAGGAGATTTAGACGTTTTAAAGAGTTCAGAAAGATTTCGCAAGATTCTTGAATAAATTAAAGATTTAAAAAGAGACTATAAAATAATTCAAATCTTATAAATTCTTTTCCAATATATTCTAAAATTTTTAACTATTTTTAACTTTATCCAAATTCCTTTAGATTTCCTTAAACCTTTTCAAGCATTAAAACGTTAATAAAGGTTTTTAAATTTCTCAAAAATCTTTCAAAATCTTTAAGACACAGTTTAGTTAATGAAGCTTGCGAATTAAAATAAATTATTAATATTTTATATCATACTTCGCAAAATCGAACAACCGATGCAGCAAAGGAGGCGGCAGAGTTTAATAGAAATTGAATTGTGCCTCGATTCACTTGATACTTGTCAGCCACGTCGTAAACATTTTTATCGTCTCGCAATTCTTGTAACATCAAAGTAATGTAGAATCTTTTTATCACCCTCTCAGGAACATTCTAAATATAAAAAAAATATTTTCTCAAATGAAAATGATAAAACATCTTTCTATAAACTTTTCCTTTCTTTTTTTCTTTTTATATTTAAATATATAGTTTTTAAGCATTTATAATTATTTAAAATGTATATTTTAGGGATAATATTTTTTAAATTTTACTTTAGGCGTCGTTCCTGCTCTCAATCTGTTCACACACGCTTCTGTAATCCCAATTAGCCTCGCGATGTCCATTTGTCGTTCCTTTAAGTTAAACACCTACAAAAAAGAAAAATATCCCAAGGAGACATTTAAAAAATAAAATCTTGATTTTATTTAAAAGATAATTCAATAATTACTTACTGCTTCGTGATAAACAGAACCCACAGGTTGCACCATATTTGTCAACTCGTAAGGTGTCGATAAATACAAAAGGTGCAGATCATCTTTCAGGATCAAATGTTTCTGAGCAGCTTTCAAATCGTTGTTCAAAGTGTCCGCGACTTGCAAACCAATACAGGCTAAAACAACAAGAAAGATAATTTATTTAATTTAAACTCTTTTTTTTTAATTTTTAAAGAATTTTTCATAAATAAATAAATAAACAAACAATAAATGTAGGGAACCTTTCATTGCAGCTCGACCCAAATGACTCAATTCTAATTCCGTATCTCCAGAGGGAACTTCATTTTTTTCTTGAAAATTATTACTTGTAGCACTGTTCCCTTTGATTATCAAAACTCCCTTTCTTAGAAGAGCCAATATTGCTTTATCTGTGACTTCCTGCAGTTTGACATTCAAACGAGTTTGTTGAATATTTAAAAGACTTTTGGCTACGAGATTGTTGACATCGTTTATAGTTTTTGCGATTGATAGCAAAACTGCACTCAGTATTAAATTATATATTCCTTTGTCTTCTTCCGTATGAAGAGAACTGAGCACGTCTTCTATTTTTGATGTCAGCAATCCCCTCACCTAAAAGAATTAAAGAAAGTGTAAATGTTATTTAAAATTTTTTTAGTCTTTAGTTTAATTCTTCATTCTTAGTTTCTTGAATACAATTTCAGGGTGGCCACAACCTATAGAATTTCAAAGCATGCCTGAAAATTCTTTATAATTTCTCGAAATCCTTGTAATTCCCTAAAATTTCTCTGACTTCCTTAACTTCCCTTATATGTGGCCACCCTGAATCTTCAAGAGATAAATTAATTATTATGCCTTATGAATATCTTGGGCTCTGCAAATTAAAATACTTTCTCCAATTTCTCCCATTCCTGCTCTTCCCGCTCTTCCAATCATTTGTTTATATCTGCTCGTATTTAAAAATTCGATTCCGATGTAAGGAGATCTTAAAATCACCTGCAAAAATTTTATAATATATATATATAATTTTTCCTACTTAAATTTCCTACTTAAATTGGTTCGAAATTCTTTTTGAGTTTGAAAATCTTCAGATTTGACTCAGAAATATTTATTGATATATAATATTAAATGAATTCGATTTTAGTATTTAAAGTGAAATGAATTGAATAAAGTAACAAACCCTCCTCGCTGGTAAATTAACTCCTGCAGCCAAGGTTGAAGTGCAACATATAACACAGATCGTTCCTTCTCTGAAGGCATCCTCGATTAATTTTCTTTCCTCGGAAGTAAGCCCAGAATGATGATAAGCAACTCCATATCTAATTGTCTTTTTTAATATGGGACATAAATCTCCTTCGATATTTAATGCTTTTTCTAAGGCCAATTTTTCCTCCTTCTTTTCCTCCAATAACTTTCTGAAATTTATATTAAATGAATACATATGTAAATAAACAAATAAAAAAGATATTTATTCATGGTGACCATTTCAATCGCAGAAAAAAAATTCCCGGTCAACAAACGTTTATTTCATTAATTTAAAAAATAGTTTCTAGTGGAGAATAGTTAAAAAAAATGGAATTTTAAGGATTTACAAATAATGTCAAAGAGTTTAAGGATTTTAAAAAAATTGCACAAGATTTTTAAGATTTTAAAGCATGTTAAAGTATTTTAAGAGATTCTAATATTTTTTTTATTTCAAGCGATTTTATAAGAACTGAAGAGAGTTTTAGGATTTTCAAGAGATTTCACAAGATGTAAAGATATTTTAAAAGATTTGAAAGGATTTTAAGTGATTTTAAAAGGATACTAAAGAATTTCATATAATTATCAGATTTAAGATTCTAAAGGATTTAAAGATATTTCATATGATTAAATACAAAAATTTAATGAGTTTCCAATAGAATTTAAAGTCATTATACATAGTTATTTTAATAATTTTTAAAACGATTCGACTTTAAAAGTAAGAAAAATATCAAGCAGTCAACCCCTTTTTTAAACGATTCATAAAATTTTATTGATTTACCTATAAAGAACTTTGATCAACAATTTTGCAACGTTTTCGCAACTTTTGCGATTCGAGCAGAAAATTAAACAAGAATCTTTCGGCACCACGTCCATTACTAAACCACCAATATGATCTGGATCAAGATTTAATAACTCTTGTGTATACTGAAAATAACAAAAAATACTAGATTAAGATTTAATTTTTTCAGGGCGAAATTAAAATTTTTGAATAAATTTCTTTTTTAAAAATTTTAATTAAAGGTCAAAAGCTCGTAATTTTGGCTATAATTAATAAATAAATTTCGGAAATTGTGTGAATTACTGAAAATACTAAAATTTATTCCTTTTTTCCTTATTAAAATTCAAAATTTAAACTTCCAAATCTGAAAAATTTCAAATTTAATGTAATAAGGACTAAACTAGAAATTAAAGTATAGAAAATGGAGCTTACGGCATAATTTACAATTTTCTTATCTGTAAAAACTTCATCACTTTTCAGGTCAATCTTGCAAATTTCGGAACCGGACTTGACGTATTCCTGAATTTGCACAGGTCTGAAGTTATTTTCATACAAATCGGCGTTTAGAAATTCTGCTATTTCTTTTGAATTTCCAATTGTTGCACTCATTCCGACAATATGAACGTTTTCTGGAAATTAATAGATAAAATTACATTCAAAATATATACAAATTAAATTAAATTAAATTAAATTAAATATTTTTTCTTACCATTTACAAACATTAGTTTTGTGAGTAAACCTTCTAAAGTTGCTCCTCTACCTCCTCCTTCACCGAGTAAATGTAATTCATCAACAACTACAATTCCAATCTAAGAAAGCATAATAAAAATAAAAATAAGAAAATAAAAATCATAAAATAAATAAAAAAAAAGAAAATTAAATTAAAAACAATAATTCTATTTAATTCTAAAAAAATAGAGTTTTAAAATTTTAAATAAACAATTCTAAACATTTCAATATACATTTACAATAATTTTATATTTTTCACTCTTGATTCTGTGTACAAATAAAATTTCTTATTTGCAAACGCTTTCAATTCAAAATTCTTCCATTTTGAATGTTTTCACTTTGAAAACCAAAAAAAATAAAAATAAGACTCAATTTGGAATTATTCTATTCTAAAAGCTTCTTATTCAACGTTATTCTAATTGTTAACTTTGTAAATGTTTAAATGTTCAATTATTAATACTTTTGTGTACAAATAAAGCAATTTTAAAAGTTGAAATTCAAAATAAGTAATATTAGGCATTTATTTTCAAGAAAATCCTTATTTCCAGGATCTTTGAAAAAATTGTCTTTTCCAGATTTTCCAGCTTCTGTAGCCTGGAATAAAGAAATGATAAAATATTTGAAAGAAAAAGCTCATTTTTTACCTCACTAAGGCGATTCAATTCTATTAAATTATTAACAACTCCCATCGCTTTTTCGATTGTACAGATATAAACGCTATTTTTTTTTCTTCGTTTCTTCAACGGATATGAACCTTTTCCGGCTGCGTATTCTTCTATTAAAAATTCTAAATCCAAACCGAAAGGTGCCATCGCTTGAACCTGTTTAGATTAAAGACGTTAATTATTTATGTCAAATTTACATGACTTATGTATTTTAAAATAAAAGTTTCTATACTTCTAAAAATTCAAATAAAAAAACGCCCAAATAAAAATATTCACCTTTTCCTGCACAATAGCGACGTATGGAAGAACTAATATCGCATTTTTCTTATTGCACACGATTTCCCTGAGAATTAAAATCTCAGCGACTAAGGTTTTCCCACCGCTTGTCGGTAGAGCGTAAATTAAATTCTTTCTATTTTTCACAGCCTCCAAATTCAGACACTCTTCTTGCCATTCTGGCAATTGACAAATTCCAAATTACTGATTATAAGTTATAAATTTAAAAGATTTTTAAAAGCATTAAAACCAATTTCTGTCCTTGAAATTCGAATTCCTCATTTTACTCAAGAAATAAAAGCTAATAATCTTTCATAAGATTTAACACTAGGTTTACGGTACCCGTCAATTTGACGGGTACCGTTAATTTTAAAGGACTTTTTATTTCTTGATACTTTATTTAAACGTGAAGCCAAATATTATGCAATTTTGAGTAACTTATATAAATCGGTTTTTTAAAGAAAGTGCGTATTTTCATTCACCCGTCAATTTGTCCGTAAACCTAGTGTTAATTGTATCAATTGAGAAAAGGTGTAAAAGTAAAAAATTTCCAAAATAGGAAAATGAAAACACAGAATTTTGAGATTAGATTTCGAATTCTTCGCCTTGTGCAAAAAGTACTAAAATTAAATACTTTTTTGCTCTGTAAGCATATTTCTGTTTAAAACGTAGATAGCGCTACAGATAAAAAAGAATCTATTTACAATATTTGTTCAGCAAAATGAGGAAATCGAATTTTGAGATCAGAGTTTCGATCCAACGCCCTTAAGTTTCATATTCAGCATAAAAAAATAAACTCACGATAAAGTTCATCGATTCCCTTATGTTTTTTAAACATTGCCTTGATTTTAATCGGAAGTCCGTAAAAAGAATTGTCTTCCTTCTGAATTTCATTTTTACCGATATCGTAGGACATTCCCATAAGGAAAGAATTATTATAAACGGAAAGGTCTTTGAAATCCGCACTTGCTGCTTTTTCCACATCATCCCTGTTGCTTCTTCTTTTTTTTTGAATCGGACTAGCGAAAATCGGGTCTCTTTGCGATATTCCTGTGTTTATTTCTACATCTTCCGTTTCACTGGCAGTTTGAGAAATTTCTGTACTTATTTCTAAATTTTCGATGACTTGGTCATGTTTTGAAATTCTGGTGCTTATTTCTAGGTCTTCTGGGTCGTGTAAATCTATTACCCCATTCAGAATTGTGTCGTCCATGGAGAGGAGAGACTGAAAAGATGCTCTCGAAATCTGAGAAGCTACGATTTCTTGACTTTCACTATCATTGCTCGAGGATAATCTCCACGATGAAAAAGTTCTCTCCTCTGTATTCACCATTGTCGAATTTTTAATCATATTCAGTTCCTCTCGATCCCCTTTTGTCATTTATCTGATTCATCCTAAAAGGATAATTGAAAATAAAAAGGATATTTAAATATCATTTTTCAAATTCTGGCCCGAATTTATTTCAAATTATAAATAATAATTAAACTTTTAAAACTCGTAACTTGTAACGGAATTTCAAGGAATTTATTTATAAATTTATTATAATTAATATAATATAAATTTATTATTTTAAATTATAAGAAATTTATTCTGATTTTCAAAAATTTTAAGGGATTTTACCAGTTATTGGGGTTTTATAGAATCTAAAGAAATTTAAAAAATACAAAAATTTAATAAAGAGTTTTCATTGGATTTTCAGGTAATTCAAACTATTTATCGAGATTTCATGGGATTTTAAATAATTTTAAAGGATTTAACGATATTTTGTGTAATTTTAAGTAATTTTAGAATCTTTCAAGCTGTTTCAAAGATTTTCACGAAGTTTTGTTGGATTTTCAAATATTTTAAGGGATATTAAATAGTTTTAAGGACTTTTAAGAGATTCAAGGAATTTTACGAAGTTTCATTAGATTTTTAGCAATTTTAAGAGATCATGGGATTTTGAGAAATCTTAAAAGATTTAACGAAAAATATGTTGTGGAATTTTAAGTGATTTTTAAAACTTTTAAGGTATTTGAAGGGATTTCACAAAATTTCATTGGATTTTTAGATATTTTGAAGGTTTAAATGCGATTTAATGGGACTTTGAATAATTTTAAGGAATTGAAAAGGATTTTACAAATTTATTGAGATTTCTAAAATTAGACTAGGAATTACAAATTTTTATATTTCAAAAATTAAGATCTCTGAATTATTTTGTATACCTACTTTTGAAATCCCTTAATTTTTCCAATCCCACATTTTTTTGCGAAAAATTATGAGATTTTAAAGGATTATAAAGTAATTTTAAGGAATTTGACTATATATTTTGTGGAATTTTAAGTCATTTGAGAAACTTAGACATTTTACGAAATTTCATTAAATTTTAGGGTATTTTAAGAGATTTAATGAGATTTCACGGAATGTTGAAAAATGTTATGGAAATTAAAAGGGCTTTACGAAATTTATTGAGATTTTAGAAATATTAAGTGATTTCACGGTATTTCGAGGAGTTTTATGAAATTTATTCTGATTTTCAGAAATTTTAAGGGATTTTACCAGTTCTTGCGGTTTTATAGAATCCAAAGAAAGGATATAAAAATCTAAAAAGAGTTTTCATTGAATTTTCAGGTATTTGAATGTATATAACGATATTTCATGGGATTTTAAATAATTTTAAAGGATTTAACGATATTTTGTGTAATTTTAAGTAATTTTAGAAACTTTAAAGCTGTTTCAAGGATTTTCACGAAGTTTTATTGGATTTTCCAATATTTTAAGGGATATTAAATAGTTTTAAGAACTTTTAAGAGATTCAAGGAATTTTACGAAATTGCGTTAGATTTTTAGCAATTCTAAGAGATCATGGGATTTTGAAAAATCCTAAAAGATTTAACGATAAATATGTTGTGGAATTTTAAGTGATTTTTAAAACTTTTAAGGTATTTCAAGAGAATTCACAAAATTTCATTGGATTTTTAGATATTTTGAGGGTTTATTTTGTGTAATTTGAATATATATTTTGTGGAATTTGAAGTAATTTGAGAAACTGTTAGACATTTTACGAAATTTGATTGAATTTTAAGGTATTTTAAGAGATTTAATGTGATTTCACGGAATCTTTAAAATTGTTAAGGAATTTAAAAGGGCTTTACGAAATTTATTGAGATTTTAGAAATATTAAGTGATTTCACGGTATTTCAAGGAATTTAAAAAAAAATTTAATTTATTAAATTTTAAAGGATTTTACGAAATTGCATGGAATTTTCAGTAATTTTCAGAGATTTTACAATGTTTCATATGATATGAAGTTATTTTAACGACTTAAGGAATTTCAAGGGATTTACGAGATTTCATAGCATTTTTATTAATTTCAAGGGATTTCATAAGATTTCATGGAATTTTGATTTTCTGATTTTTGAGATTTGACGATATTTTGGGAGATTCTAAGTAATTTTAAGCAACTTTAAAATATTTTATGAGATATTAAGTAATTTGAAGAACATTTATTTTCAGAAATTTTAAAGGATTTGGTGAGATTATATTGGATTTTCAAGAATTTAAAAAAATGTAACAAAATTTCATGGAATTTTGAGTAATTTTAAGAGATATAATGAGACTTTATGAGATTTTAAGTAATTTTAATTAATTTAAGGAATTTTACCAGATTTTGAAGGATGTTAAAGGGATTTTAAGATATTGTATGGGAATTTTACGAGATTTAATGGGATTGTCAGGAATTTTAAGGGATTTTATGAAATTTCATAGGATTTTAAATAACTTATTTAAGGGATTTGTCGATATTTTCTGAAATTTTAAGTAATTCTAAGGGATTTTACGATGTTTTACGGGATATTAAGTAATTTTAAAGACTTTGAATGGATCCAATAGATTTTATAAAATTTCAGTGGATTTTCAGAAATTTTAAGACATTTAATGAGGCTTTATGGGACTTTGAGTAATTTTAAGTATATTTAAGAAATATCAAGTGAATTTACGAAATTTAAAATAATTTCACCAAATTTTGAATGATAATAAAGACATTTTAAGGAATTTTATAAAACTCATGAAGATTTCTGAAATTAGATAAAGAATTACAAGATTTTATATTTCAAGAATTAAAAATTCTCAATTATTTTTTCTACTATTGCAAAAACGAGAAACTAATCACGCGTGGATCATAATTGCTAGTATTTGTAAATAAATAAAAATGTTTGTTTCAGGCGAATAACTTTGATATATACGTTTTCTAAGTCAAGTATCCACAAAAATAATAAACGTATAAATCGTATAAATAAACATATTTTCGAGGTTAGGTTATAAAATTGAAGAATGAATTTTTCTCAGATTTGTATCTCTCTCGTAAATCTTCTAATAATAATAAAAAGTACAAAATTGGATAAGACTTCAATTGTCTGTAACAAAATTCGAGAAAAAGTATAAAAAGATTAAATTTCAAAGAATTTAGAAAATTATAAGGTTACTCTTTACCTCCACAAAATTCGAAACTCGAAAGCAGAAGACTCACTTATTTTACGGAATATTCGACAAGTGACACTACATATTTGATACAAATCACTGTATTTTCGATGAGTAAAAATCTTTATCAGATTTCTTAAAAGAATGCAGCTGAATCAAGTTGAATCTCGTTAAAAAACGTAAAAAACAGTAAACAAAATTTGAAAGAAATAAATTCCAACGGAAATGGGCAGAGCCTGAAATTCGATTGGTTGAAAATCAGCTGATTGCTGATTGGCAGTTCGATTACGTGATTTAAATAATATTTAACATTTTGACGAATTTGACACACCCGCATGTAATGAAAATTAAAAACGGAGCCAATAACGTAAATCTAAAAAGTTTCGGAAAAAAGTAAATTAAATTATTATTCTCGGGATCTCTGTTCTTGAAAAAGATCAACTGAAAATGAACTCTATTTATAAATGCAGTTCTTTGGTGAGTAACAAATTTTCATATTTTTCATCACATTGTGTAATTTTCTTTCTCTAATCTTTTTGCTAAATGTCATTAATTAGAAAATATATATACAAGTTTTATCATTAATTTCAGGCACTTATATAATTTTCAAACTAATTTCAAAAAGTCGATTTTATGTTTAGACTCTTTCAAATTTCAATCGAGACTTTATGTAGGTTATGTTTTTTTTAAAATTTATATTATTATATTACTTTACATTTATAATGATTATTATTGCGTTTGGCCATGGTGAACACCGAAAAAAATTTTCATACACCGGAGTGATCGGAGCGTAGAGCAATAACCCAAGTATTATAAGCTCAAAATTCCATTCTCCATTTTACTCAACGAAAATTATAAATAAATATTTTTGCATAAAACAAAGAATTCAAAATCTAACTTCAAAATTGAATATTTTCATTTTACTTAAAAAATATTTGAATTAGATATTTTCTCGCTCTGTATGCATAATTCTAGTTAAAAATTGATTAATTCTATAAAGAAAAAAAATTCCAAATTTAATATTTGTTGAGTAAAATGAAGAAATTGAATTTTTAGATTAAAACTTGTTTCCAACACCTTCAAATAAAATTATAATTTAATTTCTAATTTTCTAATTTATTATTTATATTTTATAATATAATCATTTATTTTAAGGCGAGACCAGTAGTGAAAAGGACAATTTCACTAACTTGCATTAATCAGAAAGGAGACATCGATAATATTGTTCATCCTGAAGGTCGTGAACCTTTTATTCCTCCGTATGTGGAAAGAGAGGGTGAAAATGTGACCTTAAAGAAAGCTCGGTGCGTTTACAAGTGAAAAATCCTATTAAGGGTGTTTGGATCGAAATTTTAAACTCAGTATTCGATCTCCTCATTTTACTCAACCAATATTATAAACATATATTTTTTCGCTCTGTGTGCATATTTCTGTTTAAAAAGTGAATAGCGCTACAGAGCGAAAAAATATCAAATTATAATATCTGTTGAGTAAAATGAGGAAATCGAATTTCAAAGTTAGAAATTGGTTTCAACGCCCTTAATAATTAACTTACTTTTTATTTTAAGATTGCTCTATCAATCTCGGAAGCGAGGAATGTTGGAAAACGGCCTCCTGCTTAGCACCTTCGCTAAAAAATATTTGGACAACTTTGACGAATCTCAACTCAAATTGTACGATCGTTTGATTAATTTACCTTCAAACGATTGGGACATTTTTTACTGGGCGACGAATGTTAAGCCAACGCCTTCTGAATTCGACAATGAAGTTATGGATCTTCTAAAAAAACATATTAAGAATGAAGATCGACAAGCAAGAATAATGCAGCCCGATTTGTAAATAAAAAGTCTCGTATAGTTTATCCGCTGGATAATATTTAAGTAAATTATTAATTCGTGTCAAACAATTAGAATTAAATATTTTTTCGCTCTGTAGACAAACTTCTATTGTTCTTTTTTACATTCCCATCAGAGAAGGTATTAGATTTGTGTAAAATTTGACCCCCCCAGTTTTTGTCAAATGTCCACGTTTTGGGACCCCCTGAACCCGAAAAACAGGTTTTTACGAATGCCCCCCCCCCCCCCCCCTCTCTCTCTCTCTCTCTCTCTCTCTCTCTCTCTCTGTGTGTGTGTGTGTGTGTGTAGATTTTTAGTTTGTAAGCACGATAACTTTCGAAAGAATTGACAGATTGGATTGTCCTTTGGTATACTCCTTTAGTGTCCTAAAATGAAGGTCAAGTTCGTTGGCCGGCCATTTTGGATAAAAATGCAAAAAGTTGGAGCATTTTGAAAAATTTTGAAACCACTTTTTTTTTTAATCTGAAAATTCTAATGACGAACGTTCGTAGTACTCAAAAAGTCGAACAATTTTTCTTAATGACTTTTTTGGATAAAAAAAAATTGAAAGACATAACATTTTGAAAATTCAAAAAAATGAAAGAAAACATAAATTAAAAGCCAAACAACGCACGATATGAAAAAAAGTCTAAAGATGAAAAATGTTTCTTTTTGAACGCCCTATAGGATCCGCATAACAACTTTTTGAATTTCCTTAAAAAATCGAAAATTCAAGTTTTGAGCCAAAAAACGCGAGATGCAGAGAAAATGATAAGAAACATAATTATTCGCCTTAAAAAGATCTACAAGTTCTCCTTTGGCCATTTTTCAATAGGAAGAGTAGTTTTCGTTTTAATCGTAAAAAATATTGTTAAACAGAGCCGAGCGCGGAGCGCGAGGTTTAAATCAAATATCGAGCGCGAAGCGCGAGTGCCCTGATGAGAATGTGCTCCTTAAGGTCGATAGAACCTTAAGTAAATTAGTTAACTTTTGCATTCAAAGCAGTAATTTAATTTAATTTAATTTAAATTGAATTTAATTAAATTTTAAAAAAGATAAAAATATAAATTACAAATATAAAAAAATAAATTATAATTAAAAAATATAAATTATATATACAAAATATATAATTTAATTAAATTTAAAAAAAAACATATAGGTTCAAGCGTCCTGTAAAGCGCAAGCTTCACGAAGGGCACAAAAGGGCGGGAAACGCGCAACACTGAGCGCGAGGCGCGACGTGTACATATTTCGGAGCGCGAAGCGCGACGATCGAACTATATTCGACCACCTGCGCACCGTAGGCGCGCTCATATTTGCGAGCGAAGCGAGCCGCGCGCGCAGCGCGCGATGAGAATGTGCCCGCGAAGCGGGCAGATTTTTTTTAAAAATTTTATCTCAAAGAAAACTTCTTGAAAATAATCATCTTTGAAAATAATCCAAAAATATTAAAAATAATCATAAAGGGATTATCAAAATTAATTGGGAGTTTAAAATTCGTAAAACTGATCTAAGATCCTTTTAAAAATGTCTCTAATTTAAAGAAACAATTCATTAATTTGTAATACTTCATTTGTATAATTTAAAGAAATAAATATATTTTCAGAAATAAGTTGTAATCTTTTAATAGAAAAATACAAATATTTATTTAGTCAAGAACCTTGGACAATTTGTTTGTCCTAAAATACAAAAGATTTGTTCAGAGAAGGCTGAAAATAAATTAAATTCTAACAAAAGTAAACGACATAATTTTCTTAAAATTCAAACGATTCCAAAACTCGAGTTTAAAACCCAGATTTGAATCCAGAAAGATTCTTTACTAAAAAGTAATAATTTTTTCCAAAGACTCTAGAAAATAATTCAACTGACTGTAATCTTCGCAGAAGCTTTAGCTAAAACGATTTCGAGAACAAGTTTATAAAAAACTAAAAGCTTCTTTGATTTTGAATAAATTACTTACTTTCTAAGTCATTAGAAAAAAATACGCATCTTATTTACAAACTACTAACGGGACATTTAAAATAGAGGATAAATTGTACATTGTACTCATTAATTTCCTAATGGCAATTAAGGCCATGTGTCAGTTATCCGATACCTACCTTACCGGCATTTTTTTTCCTGCAATGCCATTTCTATATTCTTATTATTTATCGAGATATCGACCTAAAATTTGTTTTATATATAAATGTAAAAATATTTAGGAATGTAGAAATGGTAGAAATGGCATTGCAGGGAAAAAATGCCGGTAAGGTAGGAACCGGATATCCATTCATGGCCATAAGGATGTGGTAGTTACCATATAAGTAAATTCAGATTATATGTACCCGTTTTTGTTTTTACAGTTTTTACTTTAAATAAAAAATAATAGTGTAAAGCAGTCTGTTTTCACGTTCTTTACGTCTGTACACTATTATTTTTTTCAAAAAAGTAAAAATTGTAAGAAAAAAACCGGGTTATCTAAATTTACTCATATGGTAAATAACACATGTCCTTAAGGGCATGCGTTACTTACCATATGAGCAAGTTCAAATAACCCTGGTTTTTTTTCTACAATTTTTACATTTTCAAAAAAATTTTAGTCAACATCCATTCGTGTTCACGTTCTTGACGTTCTTGATGTTCTTCACGTTCTTCTTCATGTTCTTGAAAATGTAAAAATTGTAGAAAAGAACCTGGGTTATTTAAGGTCATGTACCTGATCCCTACCTTACCGACATTTTATTCTCTGCAACGTTACGTCTACTTTTATTGAGATATCAAGTTGAAAATTTCTAAAATTGAAATTAAAGCATTAAGGTACGTTTATCTGGTCCTAAATATTGACATTTATAAAATAAAAAAATTTTCAAAAACATTTTTTTTATATAAATGCAAAAATTTAAGACCAGATAAACATACCTTAACATATTTTCTTTAATTTTAGCAAAGATATTTTTGAGTTTAGAAATTTTCAATTTGATATATCAATAAATGTAGACGTAGCGTTGTAGAGAAAAAATATCGGTAAGGTAGGGATCGGGTAAGTCTTACATGGCCTTAAATTTGCTCATATGGTAAGTAACACATGCCCTTAAAGAATATTTTTAGATTTGTACACAATTATGTATTGTTTTAATTATACTTGTCGAATTGATCGACTTTGAGGTTTGAGAATATTGAAGAGACTTATTAAAAGTCAAATTCTTCCATTTATCTAACTAAATTTCGTGAATCGAGGATCTGTGAAGTTCTGGTTTTGTCCGAATTGAACGAGACCGATTCCTTTACTCGTCGAGGCTCCTCTACCTCTCGTAGCTGTTTTTCCTCGCGTAGAAGTAGACGCTTTTCCTCGAGTGGAGGTTGAAGATCTTCCTCGCGCTGAACTGAAATAATTGAATAAATTTTATTGCTTTAACTTTTTTTAAAATATGTTGCATCGAAATTCTATCTTCAAAATTTGATTTTCTCATTCTACTCAAAAAATATTTAAAATAGGTACTTTTTAGCTCTGTAGCGCTATTCATTTTTTAAAAAATAAATATGCACACAGAGCGAAAAAATATTTAATTTTAGTGCTTTTTGTACAAAACGAAGAATTGGAATCTAATTTCAAAATTCCATCATTTCATTTTAGAAAAAAAGTATTAAAATTGTATTAAAATTAGACACTTTTTTCTTCTGTATGCATATTTTTATTTAAAAAGTGAATAGAGCTACAGGGCGAAAAAATATTTAACTATAATATTTCCTGAGTAAGATGAAGAAATCGAATTTCAAGGTAAGAAATTAGTTTCAACGCCCTTAAGACCATGTAAGATTTACCCGATCCTTATTGACATTTTTTTTCTCTGCAACGATATTTCTACATTTATTGAGATATCAAACTGAAAATTTCTATAATTGAAGTTAAAGCATTAAGGTATGTACGTTTATCTGGTCCTAAATATTGACATTTATAAAAATAATACATTCTCTGATGAGAATGTAAAGAAATTTTTTCGAAAAAATTTTTTTATTTTTACAAAAATTTAAGACCAGATAAATATACCTTAGCATATTTTCTTTGATTTTAGAAATTTTCAATTTGGTATTTCAATAAATGTACAAGTAAGGTTGCAGAAAAAATATGTCGGTACGGTAGGGATCGGGTAAGTCTTACAATGCCTTAAAGTCATGGATATAGCTATTCCTATGTTCATGCTTAAAGTGTTTTTAAAATAATTTAAAGTGGTTTTAAAATTAGGTTGATATTAAATAAAAAAAATACCTTGAAGTTTTTCTGAATTTCTTCGTCCCGCTTCGGTACCAACCTTTTCCTTTACGTTTTTTGCCTTGACTTCCACCACTTCCATTGCTGTTAGTGGATCTCGTGTCAGCGCACCAAATTTCATCATCACTCTCTTCATCTTCATTTTCCTGTGCTAATTCGCTTTCTAAAACTGAAATACAAAATATTAAAAGATTAATTGTAGAGTTAAAATTTGCACTGATTTTACAAAGTTAAAAATTTTTAAGTCTTCAAAATTAAACAGTTTAGACGTTTTAAGAATGTTGAATCCAAGTTCTAGCTTCAAAATTAGATTTTAAAGATTTTCGTTTAATTTTAAGGGATATTAAAACATTTATAGGAATGTTAAGATGTCAAAAGATTTTTTTAGGAATTTTAAGGTTTTAGCAGAACTTAAAGAATTTCAGGAGATTTATAAGGGACCCAAAATGAAGCTCAGTATTAGCCAGTTTATATTTCAAATTTTTTTTATACCCACCCTAATTATTACGTTTGTACCTAAAAGTGGAAAAACTTACCGACTTTTTCGGCGGAATACTTCTGAGTAATATCAAGCAAAGCCTTTCCGTACTTATCATAGTTGGCTTTGGTCACATGAGGAATTTTGAGCATCGCTTCTTCGTCTGTCGGCAGTTGTTGGCACATCGCTCGAATGGCAATCATGTTCATAATCGAGGCAGCTGAAACATCCAAAGCGCCTGCAATTCCCCGGATTATTGTCATTAATTCAGTGTAGCATTTTTCCTCCAACTCCCTCAAAGCTGGATGAGTTGATTTCGAAACTGTCGAGACAGTTGCAACAGCTGTCGAAGATGTGTTCGCCACTCGAGTGTTGAAAGTTATCTGTAAATAATTTTTTGAATTAAATGAAATATTAAGAATGTTGGATCCAAGTTCTAACTTCAAAATTCGATTTCCTCATATTAATGAACATAAAATATTAATGAACATAAAATGAAGAAATCAAATTTTGAATTTGGAAATTGAATCCAAAAGCATTAAGGTCTTAACATTGAAATAAAGAAATATCGAATTTATATTACCTCTGTTTGAAATTGACGATAAAATTGGCTTTAGCTTTAAGAAATGAATTCGAAATTTAGATAATTGGTTGTAAATATCGTTTAGTTACCTTCGCGTTTTTGTCATTCATAAATTCGGTGGCTTTATCTCCGACCTGGATATATGCACAGGCAATTTCATTATTGATGTACATTTCTTCTTGAAGGTAACCATCGATAACGAGTTTGTGTAAAAGTCTTTCTATGTCACCTTTGTTCCAGGTCTTTCCTTTTCCATATATCGGGTGAGTCGTCAGACCTACAAAATTTGGAAAAAATATAGTAAAGTAATAGTCGAGGATTAGCTGATTTAAAGGATTAAAATTTGAAACGCTTTATAAAACTTTGTAAAACTTTGTAAAACTTTGTAAAATTGGTAAGGATTTCATAAGGTTTGATAAAATTTCTAATGATTTTAAGAGATTTTAAATGTTAAGGAACTTCAAGAAGTTTCTAGGAATTTTTATAAATTTTCACGAATTTTAACGAGAATTTTAAGAGATTAAAGATTTTTAAAGCTTTTGTAAATATTTTGAGGGCTTTCAAGAGGTTTCTAAGAATTTTAAAAAGTTTTAACAAATTTTAGGGAATTTCTTTATACTACTTTTTTAAGATAGGATTTTTTAAGATAGGATTCGTTACACTACTTTTTAAAGAAAGGATTAGTAGATTAATTTTAATTAGTAGTTATCCTGAATAAAACTTGTAATATTATTATATAAAAAGATAAAATCGAACCTGCATCTCTAATTTTTTTAAGATCACACCCCTTGAATATATCAGTAAGATAAAGCAAGGTAAGCCTGACTTTTCTGTTGATTTCCTGCACAGCTTTGATAATTTGTCTCACGTCTGAAGTAACGTCCATAACAGTGAACTCTCCTTTATTCCTACAATTATCGCAGGCAGTCATTTTGTTTGCGAGGCACTTTTCCCGCTCGAAAATCTCCCCGAAGTAGTTAAGTTGTTGTGTTCTTCGGCAGTCGGTTTTGTTCTCGCAGAAGCCGACCATTTTAAAAAGATTGTCCATGTGGGTTTTGAGAACCGCTGCACTAGGTCTATCCATTTCAAGCATCCTCCTTAATCTGTGCATATCTGAGTAGTTGTAAAAAAGAAGACAATCAGCGATTTCGCCATCTCGACCTGCTCTTCCACTTTCCTGGTAGTAACCCTCGATCGCTTTGGGGAGAGATGCATGGATCACAAAGCGAACGTTCGGCTTGTCGATACCCATTCCAAAGGCTATTGTTGCACAAACAACTTTAATCTGAAATATTAAAATACATAAATAAATAAATTAATAAATCCGAGTGTAAAATCGCTCACTAAATCTTTTACTAAATCGTTCACTAAATCTCTTGAATTCTCTTGAAATTTTTCTGAAATCTAGCCAAATTTTTGAAATCTCTAAAAATAAATTTGCAATTTAGAAATTGCAAAGTATATCAAAAGGATACCAAAAGATTTTGAGGAAATACGTGGAATTTTAAGAGATTTTATAGAATTTCAAGAGATTTGAAGTTTTTTTTTTCAGGAATTTAAAAATTTTTCATGGATTTTAAAGGATTTTAAAAAATTTTAGGAGATTTCGTAAAATTGTAAAAATACCAAACGATTTTAAGACATTTTAAGAAATTTTGTGGAATTTTAAAAGATTCAAAATTTCTTAAAATTCATACAACCTTTTTAAAATCTTTTAAAATTCCTCAAGGAACTATAAAAGCTATATATGTAATACATCAAAAATAATATAGCATAAATGTCAATTTCTATTTTTCCTGACAACTATTCGCATTTCCGACATTTCCCTGACTTGTGGCAACCCTGTATCAAATAAATAAATAAATAAATCTAAAGAATCCTTAAATTCTTTTAAATACTTTTGAATTCATATTGAATTCTTTCGAATTAGATTTTTTTAAATTCCCCACCTCCTCAGCGATCCAGCGGCCTTGAGCGTCGGCCCTTTGTTGATCGGAGAGTCCAGCATGATAACTCACTGCCTTAATCGAATTACTCCTCATAAGCTGAGAATAGTCATCACAATCTTTTCGGGAGAGGCAGTAAACGATTCCACACTCATTTTTGTATTTCGATTTTATAATGCCGATCACTTCTTCCGGACACTGCTTCCCTTTTTTTGCGATTACGCTGTACCTCAGATTTGGTCGATTGAAACTCGACATAAACCTAAAAAAAAATGTAAAATCAGTTTTTCTATCTTTTTAAGACTTTTAAACAAGTTCTAACTTTAAAATTATTTCTTTTAAATATTTATTATTTTCGCTCTGTAATGCTACTCATTTTTTAAATAGAATTAGGCGTACAGAGTGAAAAAATTTTAAAAAACTTTATCAGGATTTCAAGTGATTTCAAAAGACTTGAAAGGATTAAGGGCATGTAATATTTTACCATAAGAGCAATTTAGTTTACCCCATTATACATTCACAATAATAAATATTTGTAGCTAATAAGAGTCAATAAACCTTCGCCTCATATAGACAAAGGTTTATTGACTCTTATTAGCTAAAAATATTTATTATTATACATGTATAATTGGGTAAAATAAATTGCTCTTATGGTAAAGTATCACATGCCCTTAAAAAAGATTTTAAAATATTTTAAAGGATTTCAAATTATTTCAAATTACCATTTGGGATTGGTTAAACCTAGCTGGTGCAAAATATCAGTTCTGACCCTAGGAGTGGCCGTCGCAGTGAGCGCGATTGTTGGCACATTCGGATAATTCTCTCGAAGAACTTTCAATTTTTTATAATCAGGTCGAAAATCGTGGCCCCATTGGCTCACACAGTGAGCCTCATCGATAACAAATCTCGCAAGGAGTTTTCTTTGGTACAAAGCTGTCATCAAGTTGCACAATTTCTGAGAAGCCGAAAGCTTTTCTGGCGTAACGTAGAGCAATTTTAATGCTGGATCTTGTTTCGAAAGCTCTCTATAAACTGCCTCTGCCTCTTTTTCTGTTATCGAACTCGATAAATGCGCTGCAGGAATCTAAAAATTAAGGATTATTTAGTAATGGATTTAATATCGTAAAAATATAAAATATTAAAAAATAAAACCTTTGAAATCTCTTAAAATTTCACGAAATTCCTTCATATTCCTAAAAATCTTTGTTATACCTTAAAATTTCTTTAAATTTTTGACATATTTACATTTTTTTTTACAATAAATTTTTGATATATCTACAATTCTTAAAATCCATTCAAATCTTCTCAAATCGTATAAAAGCGGGTGTATTTTTCCTCTATTCTTAGTTATTAAATTGATCAATACATAATCAACTTACGTCCAAGGAGTTGAGCTTCTGGACCTGGTCAAGAATAAGACTTTTTAGCGGGGAAATTACAAATGTTACTCCAGGTGATAATATCGCCGGAAGTTGATAGCAAAGCGATTTTCCACCTCCGGTTGGCATGAGAACGAAGCAGTCAAACCCTAAAAGCGCAGCGTTTATCGCTTGAAGTTGATTCGGCCTAAAGGAGTAGAGACCAAATTTTTGTCTGAAAACCTAGAAAAATAAACTTATATCTTAATTGAGCCGCCAATATTTCCTGATTATTCTCATTAAATGAATTATCTTTAAAAAAAATACACGAACAGAGAAGAAATTATTATTTATAAATATTCACTTAAAAAAATGTACCCTCAACATTTCCTTCGAATGATCAAAAGTCAAGGAATCAAATTCGCCACTGACACCGTCATTTTTGTAGTTTCCGGTAAAACGGCCAAGTTCCATAGATTCCTGGTTCTCTTTCTCTTTTGAACCCTTTGGTGCTTCCGGAGTTTTTATTTCCTTCGCCGGAGGCTTCGAAGAAACTTTTAAAGTAGGTAAGAAAAAATTTGTTTAAAAATCTTTATATAGTTTTTAAAAATAATTGTGGGAGATTTTTTCAAAGGTTTTGCTTACTTTTGTACAGATCGCTTCTTAAAGCTGGTAGGTTTAATATATCTTGAGTTAAAAGCTCTTCGATAAACGGTGTGTCACTAGAAACGTTGATTCCTGAAAATAACAAATTTGGAAAATCAAATAATTTTATACAACGTATTATTTTAGGAAATATAATTTTTTAAAAAGACGAACTGTTATAGAATTGAATTTTGGATCTAATAACTTTTCGACAACTTTTAAGAGGTTTTAACGAATTTTAAGGAATCTGGAAAGTTTTTGTGAAATTTTAAGGGACGAGGGCAATCTAAGTGCAAAACGAGGAATTTTCTTGAAAACAGGGAAAAAAAGAGGAATTATTTTTTTTACAAAAAATAACAGGAAATAATAATAATTAATAATAAGGAAACAACATGAGAATAAGGGAAAGATTATGAAGTCTGTAATAAAATCCTCAAATTACCGAAACTATCGTTGAGATTTTTCCACGAACTCGAGGAACTCGTGGAAGCCACAGGTTTTTGAACTGTCGACCTTGAGGAATTCTCCTCAGCCTCATAATTATTTCCAGAAACTCTAGATCTTCCAAAATCGTTTCTATTTTCAGCAGGAGATTTCAATTTCTGCTCAGATGTTTCACAAATGTTGGTTCCATGAGACTGGGAATTCTTTTCCCACATTTCGTTCGTGATCTCCATCATCTTCGTTTTCACGGGCCTCTTCAGTTTGAAACTAGATTTCTTCACTTCCGGAGAATCGCTAGGAGTCTCGCTCAAGTTTCTAGATCTCTCCTCTACATTATTTGTAATATTCTCCTGAATCCTTGCCTCCTGTTTCACTTTCGTAGCCGTTGGAGTTTGGAAATTTTGTAATCTGTCGGAGAGCGAATGATAACTAAGATTTGGACTGTCAAAGGTATTATTTGTGGGAATTTTCACAGGCGAAGGTTCCACGAAAACTTCGAAATCATCCGCTGAAGGAAATTCGGAATTTGACAACGAGTTTGAGCTTCTCTCTTTTTCTTTTTCTTTCACTTCTTTCAAGCTTTTTCCTATCCGAAAAGTTTTCGCTTTCACGCGATTTCCCAGTTCTTTTAGATCACCAAAAGCTTTAGCGTCGAATTTGGGAAAGTGTTGTAGAATTTGGACCGGGATATTTGTCAAGGCGGTGAAACATTTTTCGTAAAGCTCGAGCTGCAGGTTTTTGAGTTTCTGGTAATTGGTTTCGAGGCTTTCACGAGTCATCTGTGAATAGAAAAAAAATTATTATTATTATTATTGTATAGGTTTGATAAAATTTAAGCAATTTTTAAGTGTTTCGGTGGATTCTAAAGAATTTCCAGGAATTCTGAATGATTTTAAGGAGTTTAAAAAGATTTCATGATATTAAAAACGATTTCGAGGAATTACTAACAAGAAAGAAGAATTATAAGAATTTCTAGAGATTTTAAGCGATTAAACAAAAATTCAGTTTCATTGGATTTTAAGGTGTCAAAAATTCCAAGATAGTTCACAAAGATTTCGCAAAAATTCTTGAGGAAGTTTAAAAGAATTTAAAAAAAGAAACTTTCTTTTATAAAAAGGTGTTAACTGAAATTTACGTACAATAATTAAAATCTAAGAAATTCTCTTGCAATATCTCTTAAAATCATTAAAGCTGTGTTTAATTTGTCTAAACATTTCGACACTATTTTATCAGCGATTTTATAATGTCAGAAATATTATTTGCAACAATTAATTTGTCTGGAATTTCCTAGTGTCAAGAATCTTTTAATTATTTCCTTCTTTTCAGATGAAGCTGTATCTGTAGAAGCAGCAAGAATAATGGTACCTGCTGGAAGTCATTAAAAACAATTTAATAAATCATTTAGTAGATTTCGCACATAGTTTTTTTAAATTTCCAACTCCAAAAATTCAAATAAAAAGTAAGAAACATTGTTTAAAAACTCACAGGTGTCGCAGTGATGATCGGATCGTTTTTAATACTTTGAAGCCAGCTCAGAATTTCCTTATCAATTCCTAATGGTTTCATATTGACCTTAAAGTCTGGCCCCTGCCATTCTTTTTTTGGTAACATGGATTTTTGCGGCGAGAGAGCTTTTCTTGACGTTGTAAATTTATGTGGAAGTGACTTCCTCGGAGATGGGGATTCGCTATCAGATATCACAGGCCTTTTTAAGTTCCCCAAACAAAGTCGTCTCCTCGTTGGCGTCTCGGACAATTTTTCCTGTTCTCCAGTTTCTTGAGAATCCGTTTCATTTTTTCCCACAGATTTTTCATTTTCTGTCTCTGAGCTCTCTTGAAAAAGTGTCTCGTTATCAATTGTCGAGTTGGGCGCTATTATTTTCAGTTTGTCGTAATCTATAAGCAAAGAAGAGTTATTTACAGTTTCTTTGAATTTTTCAGACTTCGTTTCACATTTTTCGTCTTTGGCAATCCGACACGAATTTTCTTCGATTGAGTCCTCAATGCATTGCAATGAGATTTCTGGTGGATCTATCAGTGAATTTTCTTCGGAACTGGCCTGAAGTCAAAATAAGACATGTTTTATTTTTTAAAAAGTTGGGTATAGAATAGTATTTTCTTAATTTAATAAAGAATATTTAGTTTAGTAATTTTTAGAGAGAGGAAAACTAAATTTATAATTAAATTTATAATTAATAATTTAATTGTTTAAAACTTACAATTGATATTATAGAGCTATTTCTTGGGAGTCCAGTTTTGGACTCGACCATTTTTGAAGACTCATCCTGAATTTCGTTTTTCAATCTAGGAGTCGAAATTTCGAAATCGTCGTCATCGTCGTCATATAAAAAATCATTTACTGAGTTTGGAGTGCTGGAATTTGAAACAAGGATTATTCAGTGCTTCGAATTAAAAAAAACTATCAATATAAAGTTACGATTCAATTTTTACAAAATTTTTAAATTATTAGTTTCGGACTTTTACAAATCTCGTGAAATTCATTAAAATTCCTTAAAATGCAATAAAAATCTCTCAATAAAAATTCTTGGAAACAAATCTCTCATAAAATCTTTTAAAAGTCAAAAACGACTTTTGAATTTTTTTTTTAATTTCATGAGGACTATTAAAATCCTTTACAATTCCACGAAAAACTTTAAAATCCTTTAAAATACGTGAAAATCTCTTAAAATTCTTGAAAATCTCTTGAAATTTCTTAAAATTCTAAAACATCTTTTATAAAACATAAAAATCTTGTGAAATCCTTTATAATTTCACCAAAAACTTTTAAATCCCTTAAAATACGTAAAGATCTTTTTAAATTTTTAAAAACTTCCTAAAATTCCACAAAATCTTTTAACAATCATAAATATCTCGTGAAATCCTTTAAAATTAATGAAAATCTCTTGAAATCATTAGAAACTCAGAGAATCTCAAAGAATGCCTGGAAATTCTTTATAATCCTTGGAAATCCTTAGATAGTTTCTAAAATTTAAATAAACCAATGAAAATCTTTGAAAATATTAAAGAATAATAAAAATAAGTTTAATATTTCCTTAAAAAACTTAACCCTAACGTAAATTCAACCAACATAATTTATTCTTTTATCTAAAAATTTCTTTTTTCGTAAAACTTAACCTCAACATGACAAAATGAAAACTTACCTCGAAGAAACAACTTTTTTTTTACACTTTTCCAAAAAGTTTTTTAGACTTGGTTGAAAATTTGTTTGACTCCTCGGCAATCTTTTCGACATTTTGAGACCACTTCTTTCGTCAACAAAAACATTCGCAAAATATTCTTCACTCAACTTGGCTAAACTCAAAACACAAAGAAACGTGAACAGCGCTCAAAAAAGAAAACAATAAACGAAAGGCACATTTTTATTGTTTACAACTTCTTTTACATAACAGAAAACATTAATATCAGATAAGAATAAATTAATGGAAATAACAACACGAGAATTTGTTTATTTACAAGATTAGACGACGCGAAATCCGTGAATCGTCAAATGGTTTTTTTCTCTCTAGCGAATCGCGTAAGAGATTTAAGGGAATGATGAAATGTGATTGGTTAGAAAAAGGTGCCAAAATGATTGAGTAACATACTTACCATAAGATCAAATTTAAACAACTTACAAGCTTATTACAACACAGGGTTTTTGTTTTTTCCCATAATTATTTTTTCTTCAAAAAAATAATAACACACAGACGTTCGTTTTCGCATTCTTTACGTCTGTGCACTATTATTTTTTGAAAACAGGAAAAATAGTGTGAAAAAACTCGGTTTATCTACAATTGTATACTATTTGCTCATATGGTAAGTAACACATATCCTTTTCTATTATATTGCTCCATCTCTCTTGTCACGTGACGTAAAGAAAGATAGGGCAATAGTGGGGTAATATGATAGAAAAAGACAGAATCATCTTTTAGTTTAAATCGTTTAAGGTCATGTAAGACTTACCCGATCCCTATCTTACCGACATTTTTTTCTCTGCAACGTTACTTCTACATTTATTGAGATATCAAATTTAAAATTTCTATAATTGAAGAAATTTCTATATGTAATTTAGAAATTTTCAATTTGATATTTCAATAAATGCGTAGACGTAGCGTTGCAGAGAAAAAAATGTCGGTAAGGTAGGGATCGGGTAAGTCTTACATGGCCTTAAATTGATAAAAAATAATAACACCAAATTTAAAAATTTCCAAATTCAGTATTTATAGTATAAAAATAGTATTAAAAAAAGGCAATGAGATTACTAAAAAGTATAATATTTTATTGAAAAAAACGAGTACTTATAAACATTAATTAGTCTTCGAGACAATGAAAATAAAGCAACAATTTGTTCACTTGGTCAAAAAAAGAAGAACTCTCAACATTCTCATCCATCACTTTTACGATTAGCAGTCATGAATGAGAAATAAGTCTTATAGGAATACGTAATCTACGTTGTAAATCTTGCTTACATTTTCAAAACTTGTAGCCCAAAGATGAGAACATAAATCCTTAAACAGTAAAAAATTATACAAAATACGTCGTCTATTACATCTTAGAAATATCACTTCTCTGATTTTTATCAAACTGTTAACATGTTTAAAAAAAGACAGAAAAAAAAACGATGGCCGGTGAATGATACAATAGGAAACATTTATTCATGAATCTAATCTAAGAGAGTCAAATGATTCAGAAATCTTTTTCAGTCAAATATGTGTCGAAAATCGGGGTCGTGGCAGATCTCCGAAAACTGTGTCACCATGAACACTTTTTGCGAGGGCTTTGATAGAAGCTCGGATGTTGTGTAGACCTACAGATTCCTAAAAAA
The DNA here is from genome assembly GCA_904066015.1 of Synergus gifuensis. Classification (NCBI taxonomy): domain Eukaryota; kingdom Metazoa; phylum Arthropoda; class Insecta; order Hymenoptera; family Cynipidae; genus Synergus; species Synergus gifuensis. The sequence goes on from CAJFCO010018461.1 coordinate 262,265, forward strand.
ATAAAAATTAATAAATTTAACAATAAATAATAATAAGTGGCAAAAACAGGAGAAATTGGATATATGTGGATATATGAGCGTTTTTGTCGGAAATTGTTTAGGAATAAAATCCAAAAGAACGTTTCCATATCTCAGAATTGGAATTCAAATTATGTATAAGAATTATGAAAAAAAAATTCATCTAAATTCAAATTTCGATTTCCTCATTTTAGGCCATAAATAATGTAATTTTTAATTAAATACTTTTTCGCTCTGTAGTGATTGTCGATTTTTAAATGTGATTATAGGTACGTAGCGAAAATTCTAATACTTTTTTTGAAAAATGGAAATATTGTGCTGAATACTTTTATTCTATTTATATATTATTTATTATTTTATTCTACTTATACTAATATTCTGCTGAATATTTTTCATACAAATATACAATAAATTTATACAATAATTTTCCACGAAAAATAGTTGAATTTTTGTTCAATAAAATGAATTTCCAATTAAATACTTAAATTTTTAACGGAACAATTGAATTTTTTAATAAAATTAATTTTCACCCAGAAAAAGTTGAATTTTCTACTGAAAAGATAGATTTTCAATAAAAAAATAGTTGGCTTTTAATCTAAAAAAGATAATTTTTAACTAAATTATTAATTTTTTAAAAAAGAAATTAATATTTTGAATTTTTCAAAATAAACTACAGAGAATTCAATTAAATTGTGGAGAATTCCAAGAAATTCCAGAGATTTACAAAAAATTTCAAAAAATTCAAGGTGAATTTAAAAAAAAATTAGTAGCAAATTCAAAAGAAATCCAAACAATTCATGATGTTTAAATTAAACATCATGTTTAAATTTAAACAATTAAATTCTTTACACTTTATTTAAATTCATGAATTCTTTGCAATTGATTGAATTCACCTCTTTTTTAGAATTCTGAAAAATTTACTTTAAATACTATGGAAACTTTGGGGTGAATTCAATGTGAATTCCAAAGAATTTAAGCTGAATTATTAAGAATTTTAAGGAATTCCAGCTGGTTTTCAAAGAATTAAAGGTGAATTTCAAAGAAATCTTTTGATAAGTCTTAAAACTGAACAATTTTAAGTTCAAAACGACGACAAAAAGAAAAATAAAGGCATCAAAACTCAAAGAACTTTAATTTTGAAGTGTTTTGAAATTAAAAAGATTTTAGATTGTGAGTTTTAAAAATTAAGTAATGAGGATCACAGCAGCATTAAAAAATATCTAATTACAATATTTATCAAGTAAAATGAAGAATTTGAATTTAGAGATTAGGACCTGGACACAAAACCCTTAAATCTCTAACATTTTAACTTACTTTATCGTCCTCGTCATCATCCCCCGTTCGTCTACCAAAAGGTCTAAAATCAGGCACGCTGACTGGCAGAGACTTGGCCAACATCGGATAGCCTCTTTTCTGACTTCTAGGTACATGAGTCCCATCACTTTTCACAGATTCTATTTTAAAAAATCCGAAAATATGTTAATAATTTTCAATTAAATTTTAATACCAATCGAAAATAATAGGTCTTCAATTTGTAAATGCAAAAATAGATTTTCTAGAAGTTAGAACTTAGGTTCTGCTATAAAAATCAACTGACCATCTGTATCAGACTCCAACTCCGATGAGAGTTGACAATCATCTGAATGATCGTTGTCATCCATTCCTTCGAGGAGGAAGAGAGCTTCCGTATCATAACTATAACTTGGCTTCGTTCGACCAGTTGTCACAGAGTCTGTTTTATCGAAATGACTATTCTGTAAAATATAGCATTTTTTTTTTAATTTTAAGAAATTTGAAATTTCATTTGCTTTGAAATTTAGAAAAATTTCGTTTTCAATTTGGAATACTTGAAAAGTTGTTTTTCTTTTCTAAAATTGAATATCTTGCAAAGTCTTCCAAAGTCTTTCGAACTCGAATCTTTTTTATTTCAATTCTTACTAATATGCCACAATTTCTCAATTTTAAATTGTTTATCGTTTCTTTATTTACTTACAACACCATAGAAATATAAATTATAAAATTTGTAGAAGACTCTATAAAAATTTCGAAATTTCTACAATATTTTTCTATTTCGAGAAAAAAAAAGGACTTACAATATTGGCATTGATAGACGGTTCTGATGGTTCTGTTTGCTGAGTGACAATGTTCGATTCACTGACGCTACTTCCACTCGAACTGGCTTCATTTGCTTGCCTTACGGGGACTGTATCTGTCGCTGAGCTCGAATCGCTTGTTTTCAAACTCTTTGTTCGTCTCCTAGGCTTTACAGACGGTTTAGATTTCTCCTCCTTCTTGCAAATAATTCTGTAAAAAATTCCATTGTATTTAGTTACTTGCTTAATAATAAATTACCGTACTAGTTTTTAATTAAATGCCATAAAAACTGAGCAATGAAAATTATGCAATTTGAAATTTATAAATTTGAAAATCCTAGCCATCTTCTTTTTCTGAATTTTCTTTTAAATATTCACCTGGTCAATAGTCTATGTTCCATATAAGCTTCTTCTTGAAATCGTTCCAAGAGCTTACGTTGTTCCATCGTAAAAGCCTGAATCTTCGCATCAATAATGCGAGTTTGCATGTCGATTGCATCCTGAAGTTGTTGCTGGAGTTGGCGTAGAGTATTTTGAAGACTAATCGGAATTTGCGAGACTGCAAAAAAAATTGATTTAGTATGCTGAGATTGCTGAGCCTCGATTAGGAAAATTTCTCTATTCATAGAGCGTCTAAATCTAAAGTATGTAAAAGATAAAAGTGAAAAAACTCACTGGGAATCAGAGCCGGTGGCAAGAATGAATAATCCATGTCATTTAGTTTCTTCCGGTCAATTACTATCTTAAAAACCGAACTGTAGTTAGGGGAAGTCCTCATATTTTCGATCTCCTCGGTTGACACCTGAAAATACAAAGATTGCAAATTAAAAAACTTCTGTATGCAAATTAAAAAACTTCTTTACTTAAAAAACTTGTCAGATACCTTAAAATTCATTAAACAAATCTTTCAATATTTTAAAATACATACGAAATCTTCAGGATCCATTAAAATTACACGAAATCCTTTAAAATTATTAAAAATCTTTTGGTAACCTTCCAAGTTCCTGGAAATCTCTTAAATTTCTAAAAATTTCTTGAAATTACTTAAATTTCAAAAACATTAAAATTCCAGAAAAAAATCTTTTATATTAAGATTTCTTAAATTTTCTAGAAATCATATAAAATTCATAAAAACCTTTTAAGGTTTCGTAAATACCACAAACTTCAAGATTCACAAAATAAACTTTTGAAATCTCTCAAAATTTATTTAAAACATCTTTTCGTATCTTAAAATTCCACAAACTCCCTCAAAAATCCTATAATAAAAATCTTTTGGGATCTTAAAATTCTTGTCCATTCCTTTTAAATGTATTTAAAACAAATTTTTGATATTTAAACTTTTTAAAATCTATTAAAATCTCTTAAAATCTCCTGCAATCTGGCGTTTTCTTAAAATTCAAGTGATCAGCTCATTGAACGTGACATTTAATATAAAAAATAATCTTTAATCCTTTCATAAAGTAATATCGTATTATTTTTTACTTTAAATTGCTTGTTTGTAATCCTCTTGTATCAGAGAAGATTAGATTGTGGAGATTTAGATCAGGAAAGAAAGACAGAAAAACGAGGAAATTGTTAATCGCAAAGTTAAAAATAATTCTTGTTTCGAGCAACTTTTCACTTGTTTTCTGTTTTATTTGGATTGGGCAACAATAGGATTTACGAGTGGAATGATAAAAGCGTGGAAAACAATTTAAGAGAGATTAAGATATAAGTTTTCACTTTCACAGAAAAGTGAAAAAAAGTTTTAAATTACAAAAGAATACAAATAAAAGAATACAAAATAATAAGGTTGAAATTTTGAACGTTCAAATAAACAAATTTTTGTATTAATTGCATTTTAAACTAGAAACAATTTAAAAATATTGATTCATTTGCATTGAAAATATTTCCACGTGAAAGAAACTTGCAAGGCTTATTTTTATTTTTAGTTAGAACAATATTTCTGGATAAAATAGCATTAGAAAAAGTAATTCGTTCATTTGAACGAATTGAACGTTCAAAACTTTCGATACATTACAAGAGATTTTAAAAAGTTATAAATGTTAATTTTTTTACTTACAATCATTTTTGGGTTGATCAAAACCATTGTAATTCCTCCTTCTGTATTCACTGCGTGCGTATACATTGAACAGTTACAGCAGTAATGAGTCTGCCATGAACCTATGGTTTTGCACTCGAGCAGAGCAGCTTGTTCTTTTGTTATTACTTCCAGTTCTGGAACTGTTGCTACTCCCTGTAAAAAAAGGAAACGACATTAGTGATGACAATAAAAGTATAAAATAAGAATTAAATACATAATGAAAGAGATAGAAATTTTTTATTTTTAAAAAATGTATTACAAACTTTAGACGATTAATCAAAAATATAGAAAAACAAATAAATGTCCGAAATTGAAAATTTAGGACATCTTTTTTCCGAAAATTCCAAAATTCCGAATATGAAAAAATATCAAAAAAATAATTCCCAAAAATTCAAATTACCAAATAAAAATAATACTAACGAAAATGTTTATTAACGAAATTTCAAATTCCCGAAAATTAAAGAAAAAAATTTGTTTTTTAAATTTTTGAGTTGGTACGCTGGTTGTTTTTTATATTTTCGGAAAATACATAGAAATTTCAGAAAATTTGAAAAATTTCAAATAAGAACAAAGGATCGACTCTGAAGTACAACGAAAGTGTGTAAAATTTCGGAGTTTTGAAGTCGAATTGAAGAAAGAAATTCTAAACCCCGAAGAAATCCAAATAAGAAGTCAATTTCCCCTCCCAAAAAAGGTTCGAAATCAATACTAAAAAAAAAGGTTTCAAATCAAAACAAAAGAAACTCCAAAAATTTCCATTGATGTCATATTTTACCTGATTTTAAACCTCTAATAATTCCATTGAAACAAAACACTAGCGATTATTTTATACACCGGCACTCAAGTCGAGATGTTCTTTAATTGTCTTTAAATTCGAGAAATTATTCTACAAAAAATTCTATATAGTTAATTGTAATAAACAAAACCTCTCACCTCTTGAAAAAAGGCGTCGAGTTTTTCGGCAGGCGTTAATCCCACGACATCTTCGACATTGACCTTTTCTAAGTTTGTGCTCCTTGATTTGATCGTCACATTCAGACACTTGCAGGCGAAATTCATCTTTTCGGATAGTTTAACCTCTAAACTAAAAAACTTAACACTTTTTTCCTCTAATCAAGTCTCCGAACACTTTAAATCCTTTAAATTACTCCCCGAAAAAAAGATGTTGATCACTGAGCCATCATACAAAATTGTCCGCCTCACAGAGCGAAAAACAAAATCTCAAAAAAATTCGGATCCTTTCACCACAGTCAATAATTATTTCATTCACTCGCCACGGAAATTAAATTCCTGAGAGAAGAGGCCTCTTTGCTTATTGACCGCGTCTTATCAACTCAACCTTCGCCGACTCGAAAGTGGAAAACACGATTCGAACTTTACAGAGATTGCACAAAAAAAAGGTCCAAAAACGACTCGTTTAGGTTCGAAAAAAACAAGTCGACGAAATTCCGTTCACTGGAATTTCTGGATTTTTCGCTGAGATTTGAATCCGGAATCGCGACAGCTTTTGAGTTTTCGTGTACAGACACGCAGCGTCGACACTTCTAAAACATCCGAAAATTCTTGTTCGTTCTTGTTCTTACACTAAAAATAACACAAAGAATAACAGAGAGAGGAGAGAGAATAAAATTACTTGACAAAGAGCACGCGAGAATCAGCAGTGGGAGAGGGAGAGAGAGAACGAGAGAACAAGTAGCTACGTGACGAGGAACAAAAGCCAATCAGCTGATAGTAATAAACATCGCATCGTCTGCTAGCCAATTGAAAACGAATTCTTTGTCATCGAATTCGGCGTTCCAAATTCAAATTAGGGTTTCTCACTCCGCACTTTCACTGAGTTGTAAATACGAATAAAATAATAAAAATGTATTATTTGTTTACTCTTAATGAGAAATTTCTAGATTTTTGTGAGAGGGAGAGAGGGGGGGTCATTAAATAAGAGAAAATAAGAGAAGGAAGATTTGTTTACATACCTTGTTTGTGATTGCGTAGATTTGCGCATTTCCTCGACTACTACGTTAATCAATTAAGTGACTTAATTTTCACTTAATAATTTTTTTCTTTTTATTTTCTTCTAGGTATTTTTACATTCTTACAGGGGCGTAGCTACCGCCGAATCAGCCGTATCAATGATACGGGGCCCCCGAGTGTGTTAGCGAAAATTCGTAAAATTAAAAATTTTAAATTAAAAGGGTAGAAGGGCCCGCCGACAAATTTTGATATAGGGTCCCCCTAGAGTAAGCTACGCCACTGCATTCTTATTTTATTTTCAACGAGCTATAATTTTCTATTGGAATATTAGATAAATCAGGTGAAATATTCTTCTGGGATAATTTTTCGGATTTTCAGGGTGTGTAGTGATTTTTCTTTTCCACCAATTTTTTGTCTTTTTGTAATTTTTGACTAAAAAAAATTATATGATAAAATAGAGATGGAATAAAAAAAAGATAAAGTAGAAAAAAGTCGATTTTTTGATCAAATAAAAAAAATTCCCGGTCCTAAATAAAATTCCCGATTTTTTCCTCGGTAAAATAAAATTTCCGGGTTTTTCCTGGATTTCTGGTTCGCTAGATACTCTGAATTTTTCGAGCTTTTGACTTTTGCGATAATAAAATCTAGTTTGGGTTATTAATTTGAGTTCAGTAGTAGCATATTATGCAAATTTTTTTTTATGAATTATTTATTACCTTGTTGACGCGGTGTTGCGTTGACGAAAGGTAGCCAAAGGTAGCTTTCGATTTATTGTGACCTGACTGGCGAAAAATAAAGAAAATTAATGTTTTCAAAAATCGAAAAACATATTATTTTGAAACTTCCTTTTTCGTCATTAAAATTTTAAGGTCATGTGTGTATTACTTATCCAATCCTTACCTTACCGACATTTTTTTCTTTGCAACGTTACTTCTAAATTTATTGAGATGTGAAATTAAAAATTTCTATGCGCTTATCTGACTAAATATTCACATTTATAACAAAAAATTATTTTTAATTGTTTTTTGTTGAATGCAAATTTAGGACCAGATAAACGTATCTTAGCATATTTTCTGTAATTTTAGAAATTTTCAATTTATATCTCAATAAATTTAGAAGTAACGTTACAGAGAAAAAAATCTCGTTAAGGCCATGTAAGACTTACCCGATCCCTACCTTATCGACATTTTTTCTCTGCAACGTTACTTCTACATTTATTGTAGAAGTAACGTTTATCTGGTCCTAAATATCGACATTTATAAAAAAAAATTTTTTTCGAAAAAATTTTTCTTACTTTTACAAAAACTTAAGACAAGATAAACATACCTTAGCATTTTTTCTTTACTTTTAGAAATTTTCAATTTGATATTTCAATAAATGTACAAGTATGGTTGCAGAGAAAAAAATGTCGGTAAGATAGGGATCGGGTAAGTCTTACATGGCCTTAAAGTAAGGAGCGGATAAGTAATATATTTATTCTGCTATATATCTCTGCTGCTATCATCGAAGTTTTTATTCTGAATTATCAATATTTTACGTTGTCATTTAGAGGCTCGACTAAAAGAAAAATAATGAAAAAAGTAGAGCAATAAAATTAGAAAAATATTTTTACGAAAACAGAATTAGACATCTTTATTAAAGCTAGATAACATCACCATACATAAATATGACACATATAAGATATTCTCTGAAGTCCTTTTATTTTTTCGGGAAAAATCGACTTTCCCTTTTCGATACTCATAAAAAGAATTTATTGAAGTGTGACATTTTTCCATCAAATTTTTTTTCTTCTTTTCGAGTTATCAGTTTCCAACAACCGAAATAAAATTGTATTTCTGGCGACTTTGGCACCAGCTAATGCATTCCATTAAACTAATAATTTGTATAATTACTCTATTAAAAATTCAAATTAATGTACCTTAGTGTATTTACTTTAAGGGCTTGTGATACTTTACCATATAAGAGTAAAGGGGGAGAGTCTCTAAGGCAGGTTTTTGGCCCACTTTAGATTTGACCCAAAAAATTTGAAAAAATCCATACAGTATCTACTAACAATAAGAAGTTAATTCCATCCTAAACGGACAACCCTCACCCCCCATTATTTTTCTAGATTTTTGCAGTTTGACCTTCAAATGACCTTGAATCTGATATGCTGGAGGTCAACGGACCTCGGATTCGAAATCAGCGACCCCAAGAACCTATGTGTGTATTTTTCTGAATTTTTTTATCGGATTTTTTGCAGTTTAACCTTCAACTGACCTTGAATTTGATATGCTGGAGGTCAACGAATCTCGGATTCGAATTCAGCGACCCCAAAAACCTATATATGTATTTTTCCTGATTTTTTTTAATTGGGGGTTTCCCCAAAAACACAGCACAGAAGCGCCGGTGAAATTTTCATTTTTTACGGGGTACTCAGGGTGAATGGGGGGTGAGGGTTGTCCGTTTAGGGTGGAATTGACTTCTTATTGTTAGTAGATACTGTATGGATTTCTTCGAATTCTTTGGGCCAAATCTAAAAGTGGGCCAAAACTTGCCTTAGAGACCCTCCCTCTTATAGTTAAATCAATTATACATTCATAATAATAAATATTTTTAGTTAATAAAAGTCAATATACTTTCGTCTACATGAGACAAAGGTTTATTGACTATTTATTAGCTAAAAATATTTATTATTATGAATGTATAATAGGTTTAACTAATTTGCTCTTATGGTAAAGTATCAAATGCCCTTAACTTTAAAAATTTTCAACTCGATATCGCAAAAAATGTAGAAATGGCATCAGAGGAAAAATGTCGGTAATTTATGGATCGGAGATAAATGGGATAAATGATACATGGTCTTAAGAAATACATATGTACATTTGGAGGTACAAATAACCTAAATATTTACATAATAAAATGCAATAGTTTAGCGACTAACTGCGTAAAAAGGATAAAAAGACGATATTGCACAAGTAATTAAGTAAAATTGTAAAGTATATTGTCTGAGTTAATCTAATTCAGCTTTTTTATTTTTCGCTGCATTCACAGTCACACTGAACAAAAAAATTGAATAGGCTTTTAAATAAATAAACATCGCTCAGCGACGAATCTCACAACCGAGATCCTATAAAAAAAATAAAATCTAGCCTTGTTCTAGATTTGGGGTGACATTAATTTCCTGAAAAAGACCGAAAATGGTGATTTACCAAAAAAATTTTGGTATTCTTCAATTTCGTTGATAAAAATTTATTTTAAAATTCTTTCGGGGACTTTAAAACTATCGAAAGTTTTAATTTTCCAATTACGGTATTTTTTCAGGAAGATTATCTCATCACCTAGATTCTTTTTGAATCTAGTCACTCTAGTTTTTTGCTCTTCTTAATTAAGCCTAAGCTCAAAATCTCGAAAAATTGAATAACGCAGATTCAGTGTTATTTTCAATTTTCGAGAATTACGCCAGAGTTGCTTTTAATTAATAATTATTAGCTTATCTTATTGTCTAATTACTTTTTAACGAAACTCAATTAGAATTTCTGTCGTCAGGAATAATTGAGTTGACGCAATCACTTAGGAATCTTAAGGGCGTTGGATCGAGGTTTTAATCTCAAAATTGGATTTCTTTTATTTTACTTAACAAATATCATAATTAAATATTTTTTCGCTCTGCGGGCACAATCATATTTAAAAAGGATCTAATTAAAAAGTTTGTTAAGTAAAATGAAGAAATCAAATTTTAAGGATAGAACTTTGATCCAGCATCCTTAAGGGCATGCTCTGCCCGTGGTTTGTGAATTTTTTTTTTCGAAGTCATCACGGCCAAACAAAATGATATATCGCTTTCAAACTTTGGGATATGGAAAATGAGACACTAAATTGCGTTCTAAAATTTAATTTGAGTAGTAATTTTGAAAAAAAAGCTAAGTCGGTAAGGTAGGGATCGCATTTTTTTCATAATTATTACTCAAATTAAATTTTAGAACGTAATTTAGTGTCTCATTTCCCATATTCCAAAGTTTGAAAGCGATATATCATTTCGTTTGGCAGTGATGACTTCGAAAAAAAATTTTCACAAACCATAAATGCCGCTTTAGAATGTAAAAATTGTTTAGGGCTGTGTAAAAATTCCTCATGCATTGTAAAGTAGGAAATTAATGAGATTAACCAGAAATACTGAATATAAAAGTTAACGAAAAAGAAGTTCTAAAATACAGATTCACGAATTACTTAATTTCCAAATATTAATATTAATATTAACGAATTCTCAAGAAGTTGAAACCCTAACGGGCAGTACCGTGAGCAGATCCATAGGCCCAGGATGGAATATATAATTGCAGTCTAATATTAACGAATTATAAAATTAACAAATAATAATGATATAAATGATAATTAATAATTTTTTAACGAAGACAGCAACTGTAATTTTACATTTTTTATAACTTTAATAAAATTCAGTTACTTTTTAAATTAATAATTAATTTTTATTTTCAATAATGTAAAATTTTTGTAAGAGTGTATTTCGGGAATTTAAGAATTTGAGGAATTTGATAATTTGCTAATTTCATAATTTGTTAATATTAATATTCGGAAATTAAATAATTCCTGAATGTGGATTTACGGATTTTTTTGTTAATTTATATATTTGGTATTTATTTTTTTTTGGAATTTTTGGTTAAATTAAAAAAAAAACGTTCAAAAATCTCCAGTAGTTTTCAAAATATCGCAAACACGCTCTTGTTGAACAGACTTTAAGTACTGAGCTTAGATTGAAATTTAGATTCAATTTCAGTGAATATTTGTACCTTTAATACAAGTTTTGACTAATTTTCTGATTCTTCACAGCCCCTGGTGTTGAAACTATGTGATTTTCATCACATATCACACAATTTAACTGGGAATGTTCATACTACGAAATATCACAGAAAATCTCTCAGATCAAAATCCGAGTTTGCTTTTCCTTTTGAAGTACTCGTTAAATCTCATTGCCGCGTATCTGAAAAATATTTTTAAATTTCAATTTTTATAGAGAATCATTCTATTAATCGAGAATCAATCATTCTATTGATTTTCTTTTGTAATCCTTTAAATTCTCGGCAATTATAAGAAATCTCTGAAAATCTGTTAAAACCTATCAAAATTAATGAAAATATTTTCAAATTCTTAGAATTATTAAAATTCCCTGAAAATTCTTTGCAATTTCTCGAAATAATTTAAAATCTAAGTTAAGGCTTTTAATTTTTCTATTAATTGATTTAATAATTGATTGATTATTCAAAGATTACAAATCTGAAATAATTAAAGATTGAATACACTTCTCATTAAAAATTTGTTGACTTTAAGGTCGTAAAAAATGACTTCCAGAATTCTTTTAACTCATTTGAAAATTAATCAATTTTTGCCCCATTATTTCTTAAAATTCCTCTATGATTTTATGTCTTATACTCACTCTAAGAAATCAAAATCAATGTGAGAGTGTTCGCTTTGAATTAGAGCCCAACATCCCCAAAAAAAGTGAGCAAGAAGAACAAATTCGTTAACTTCTTTATAAAGTTGATCGACTTCTTCCTCTGATATGTTCTCCGTTTCATTATAAGCTTCCAGATAAATTTTCAGCCACGCTTTCTGTAGATTTTCTTCTGGGTAAAGGGAATAATCCGGATGATCTGTTCCTAAATACAAACAAAAAATCAATTAAATAATTTTAAACAATTTGTAATTAATGGCGTTGAATCCAAGTTCTAACTTAAAAATTCGATTTCCTCGTTTTATTTAACAAATATTGTAATTAGATATTTTTTCCCTTTTGACTGGTGCTTATTTTTTAAATACAAATATGTGAACAAGTAAAGAGAGAAAAAATATTTCCTTCTGGAATTTCTTGCGTACAATGAAGCCATTGAATTTTGAAGCTTTATTTTGAATTCCTCGTTTTACGCAGAAATGAATAAAACTAAACACTTTTTGGCTCTATAGTCACACTTATATTTTGAAATAGAGTATGCCTACAGAGCGAAAATATATCAACTTCTAATATTTGTCGAGTAAAATGGAGAAATGGAATTTTAAGATTAGAATTTGGATCTCACGCCCTTAAATAATCTATAATTTTTAGAGAATAAAAAAAGTAAATTATTTACCTACAAATTCAGCAAAGTGATTCGCAATATCATAGGCTTGGTAATTGTAGGCCGTGTATTCGAAGTCAATAAAAGTTACTGAAGTTTTCTTCTCGTCGTAGAGAACATTTCCGAGCAGAAGATCATTGTGAGCATAAACAACTGGACTTCCACTTTGAGAACATTTTTCTTTCAGGAAATTGTACTCCTTTTCCAAAACTGCGAATGGCTTGATTGTCTTTTCGAATCTATAGAGGTCAAAATATTTTCTATCATTGAAAATAACAGAAAAATTGAATTAAATTAAAAAGAAAATAATAATATCTAATAATAATAATAATAATTATAATAAAATAATAATATAATAATAGTATCAGAATAGTATAAAAATAATAAAATACCGAAAAAGGAATGCCCGCAAATTGAAAAATGTATTAGTACATTTTTCAATTTCGGGAATTTTCTAGTAAGATGTTACTTTTATTTTATTTTTTCGGTAATTTTCTAAAAATTCTAATAAATTATATTAAATTCTTTTGAATTCCTTCAGCTTTTCAATTAGTTCTTAAAAATTTTTAGAAATTATTTTAAATTTCTTAAGATTCATTTGTATTGTAAATTCTTCTTATTTTACTTTAATTCTTCGGAATACTTTACAATTATTTTGAAATCTTCTAAATTAATTTTCATTATTCTGAATCCACGTTGAATTCTACTCAGTTTTTTAGAATTTGTTCGATATCTTTTGAATTTATCTTGAATTTTTAAATATTTTTTTAAATTTAGTTCGCTGGGATTAATTTAATTAATTATTTTTGGTTTGTTTTAATTCTTTAAAAATCATCCAATTTACATAAATTTTTCTAATTTTTTGGAATTATTTTCTGGTCTTTTTGGGCTGGTAAAATTAACGAGCCCTAAGTGATTTGTCTTAATCGAGTTTTAAATTCTATTCTATTTTTAATAATCCTAATATTTCATTTTTCTAAATAAAAATGCTTACATTAATTGTTTTTCCCGATTAGGAAACGCCTTTGGAACGAAGCTTAAGAAAGCTTCAGTTTTGGTCCAAATGAAAGGTTTCTGGCTCATTTCAGGATGAATTGGTTTGAGCCTGTGCATCTGAGCCATGCGTTTAGCTACCAGTTGATAGACAACTGGATTTCTAACAGTCTTGATAGTCAGAGTTTCACCTTCAATAAATTCATAAGCGAGGCCATTGTTAAAAGTTGCGTAAATAGAATGCGTGTATCCCGCTTTGTTCAGAATCTGCAAAACGGAAAATTTAAATACAGTCTTCAGTTATATAAATTCAATTATTTTCTTAAATTTAATCATGAAAAATAATTTTAATAATTAATCTTACACGAATATTTCGAGTTTCAGCTTTTCGATCGATAAACAAATCAGTTTTGTGTCCATAAATTCGAATTAATATCATCTCGCTGTAGTGATCTGGATACCATAATCCCACGAGTTTGTTTGTTATTCCGTCTTTGAATTCCTGAAAAATAAGAATATTTTAGTTATTTATTTAATTCTGAATTTTAAATTAGATCTCGATTAAAAATACTTAAATAGGTATAGAAATTTATTGATTTTATCCATTTTTAGTTTATTAAATATACATGTATAGGTATGTAATTTATTTTTTTTTTTAGTATAGATAATGGAAAACTTTGGAAGAAAAGACTCAAGGCGTATGACATTTTTATCTTTAAAATTGCGTAATGATAAGATAATTGAAGTCCATCAAACAATGGAAATAATTCTTCGTCAGCAAAGAAATTTATTTTGCTACCTATCCGAGTTACATAAAAAAATTCTTTTTTTAGAAATTTTCTAAATTTAAAGTTTTTTAAATTGTCCAATTTGAAATTGAAAACTAGTAGATAAAATAAAAATTAAGAGACTTAGCAAATATTTCCAAATCGAAGCTTTAAAAAATTATAAACATAAAGCTTCCTTTCGAAAGTTTAAAGCAGACATAGAAGTAGAAAAAAGGTTTGAAAATCTTCTAAAACTGAAATATCTTGAATCATTTTTAAAATTTATCATAAACTCTTTGGAATTCACTAAAAATTTTTAGAATTCTTTGAAATTCATATTCAAATTATGACTTATGAAAAATATTAGCAACTAGCGTGAAGCAAACAATTCTTTCTATGAAAAAAAACACTAAGGAGAATTTGTTCGTAAAAATTGATTATAATAAAGTTAAATATTATTAGAATTAATTATCTTCTATGAATGCAGGGGCAATAATTTCGGTTGATAGTGAGTTTCTATTTATGTATATATTTTTTCTTGAGATAAAAATTCAGAAATCTGAAATAGAAATAGTATATAAATATATAGTTTTAACAACAAATATTTATTACTACGAGCGTAAAGTTGGGAAACTAAATTGCTCTTATGGTACATAATATTTACTTTTTGTGAATGAAACTTACTTTGCATAATAATTGGTCAGCAGGCCAGGAGGGTCTGATTATTTTGACAATTTCTGTGGCTCCCTTTATAACTTCGTCTTCTTCGATAGTAATATCAATATGAGGTTCTACATGTAGGATGTCCATAATTTATACTCCCATAAATAAACACAAACACTTGGTCAAGTGTCAAAATCCGACGCAAAAGAGAAAATAATGTATAATATTAAAAATAAAAATAATTTTATAACTTCAAACTTTTTAAGGCTTTTAAGGTAAAAATTGGTAAAGATTTTTTATTATGACTGCTTTGTAAATATGGTAAATATAATCAAAATAAAGATTCAAGTATAGAAAGTAGACGTCTCACGGTCCTGAAGTTCCAGAACGGAATGAATCAAACCAAGCATAAACTAGAAAATTCTTTTATTCATATCCTGTTTTTCCATTTTTCCCTCTCCATGATTTACGACTCGTCGTAAATTATTGAATAAGTAGATAAAAATTAATTTTTATGGTTCCTATAAACTTTTCTTATCGCTCAGAGGTTACTATACACGTCATGATTCATTTGCTCACTTGCACTTTTGCACTTACATACACAAATTCCCTGTATTATTTGTTACGTAAAATAAAAAAGAACATTTTACACCATTTTGCACACTTCGCTAACTTCTAGCCTCTAGGAATGTCATAACATGTCAAAAAGAAAATCAAATTTGAAACAGTGCAGGCCTGCCTGCCTGCGACACTGCGACCCCTGCGACCGAGAAAAAATAATCAATAATTCAGAATTCTGCTCTTCATTTTTTTCTTTTATCATTCAACCAATTCCTACCTTACCAACATTTTATTTTTTGCAATACATATTTATGTTCCTAAAAAATAAATTACGAAAAAAGCTGTATGTACAAAACTTTCATATCATTAATTGGATAGTTCGATTTACTATTTTTATTTAGACTGGCGCCTTAGGAAAATTTAAATGTCTAAACTTGTTTTTAGATTTGATGATAAATTTTTAAAAATTAATGAGGAATTTAGGTTTTTAAAGTTTCGCGCGTTTTTTTAATATGCGCGCTCAGACTAGTGTCGACATCTATCATTTTCGTAGGACACTTAAACGATAAAAACGTGATTTTCTTGTATTCTGCTTTTTCTGTGTTATTTTCTCCCCGTTTTGTTATTGTTTCTCAATAATTGTTTTCAAGGTTTTCAAGTTTAAAGTTAATCGAATTTAATTCATGGAAATAATGAATTCACAGTTCAAGTATATATGAAAACCTGTTTATTTATTTATGTTTATTTAGCTCAAAATTTATTTTTCTATAAAAAATCGCATTTTTGGAAATATTTAAAGGTTTAGGAATTTAAGATTTTGAGGTTATCTTTTGCGGAAAGATGTAAAATTGTTTTTTAAATGAATTATAACTTTTTATCATTACAGTATTAGAAATGTTTATTTTCACGGTCTCCGGATTTTTTTTAGATATTGAAACCAATTGGCATCACATTTTTTTAGTTAATTAATTTAATTTAAATTTAATTCCTTTAATTAGTAAATTTAAATTCATTAATTTAATTTAAAGATTTTTAAACTAACATGTTCAGTTTTTAATGCTTCACTTTTTTGCGAAAATAATATTGGAAAAAAATTCTTTTTTGTAATAAAAGAAAAAACTAGTTTAAAAATTATTTAAATTTAATATTAATATTAAATTTTTATAATTAATAAATAAATTATATAAGTAATTAAAATAAATAAATTTCTATATAAAAGAGTAAGAATAAATTGATATTACTTTAATTATTAAATGATAATTTAATTAATTTATAATTTTTTATAGGAATAAAGAAAACTAAATTATTAAAAATTATTGAATTAAAAGAAATATCTGAAACACATTAAAGTTAAAAGTTGTCCAATTATTATAAATGGATATATTCAATGGGTTTAATATCAACACAAGTTAATATAATAAAAAAATTAAAAAATAATCAATAATAAACAGTACCATTGAGAAACAAAATTTTATCTGTTTCTATGAACTAGAAAATTCCCAACAATGAAAAATTCCCGAAAAGATCTCTAAAAATGCTTGAAAAATATTTTTAAAATATGTACTTAATAATTAAAATTATTATGTAAAATATTTATTTATTTATTAAAATAATTTTTTCGGGAATTTTATAGTTTCTTCAATTTTCAGTTGGGAATTTTCCAGTGTCAGGAAATTTTAATTTCGAGAATTTTATAAACTGTCGGTAATTTTCAGTCGTTCCGAAAATATATTTAAAATCTTTGTTTAATCATTTAATTTTCTGTTATTAATAGAATAATTCATCCAGTCAAATATCTTCGGCATCATCTTGTAAGTATTGAACCAACGATTAAAATTGTTAAAAAATTTTTTAAACCTCTCTAAAATAAATTTATTTATAATAGGCTCAAGACATTCGACCCGATGGCAGGGATTTTATGTCCTTTCGTCCAGTTAGCATTAACGTTTCATCGATAAAACAGGCCGACAGTTCTTGTATTTTTAAAGTTGGAAACACTACCGTAATTTGTGGAATTAAAGCCGTAAGTTTTCTGCTTTCATTTATTTTATAAGAATTATAAAGAACTTTCGAAAAATAGTATCCAATTTATTAACTCATTTCTGACTACTTTCGGGAAAAAATATTAAATTAAACTTTATTTTTTTTTCAGGAACTGAGCGCGCCAAAAGCCTTAAATCCAGATTGCGGATACGTAATAGTAAATGTAGATTTACCTCCACTTTGTTCTCCAAAATTTCGTCCTGGGCCACCGAGTGAAGAAGCTCAATGTACCACAAAAATCGTAGATGAAATATTGACGAATTCTTCGATTTTGGACTTGAAAGATCTTTGCATTTCTAAAGACAAATTAGTTTGGGTTTTGTATTGCGATCTCGTTTGTGTCGATTATGACGGTTCCGTAATTGACGTTTGCATCGGGGCTTTAATGGCTGCACTCGATACTTGTAAGTAATTCACCTATCTGGGAAAATAAATAATAAATGAATAAAAATGTTCGGTAAATTTGAAATTTTGCGTAAAAATGTTTTTTTCTCTTTTTTTCAGTAACTTTACCGGAAGTTACATATAACGCAGAAACAAAACTCATAGTCACACATCCAGTGAATAGAAAATCTCTTCCGTTGAAGCCCATCACAGTTTCGACCACATTCGCTGCTTTTGACGAGTAAGAAAACAATCATTGGTCAACCAAATATGACCTATGTTTTCATGGAATGAGAAAACTACTCTGAAAATTATATATCTCATTCCATGCACATATAGGTAATATTTTATTGATTAGTGGCAATTAGTCAAAATGAAAAAAGAAAGTTTTACTCTTATTTACTAATTATTCTCAAACAGGCGGATATTAATTGTCGATCCGACAGAAGATGAGGAAAGTCTATCTCAGAGTCGAATAAGTGTTGCCGTAAATGCAGACAATATGTACTTCGTTCACAAATCAGGTAAAAAGATTTTAAAAATAAGAAGAAAATCACTTAGATTTGTAAAAAGTACAATTTCTTTTTAAAACAAACTTTTATGAGATGAAAAAAGAAACACAGAAAGAAGTTAACAGGGGAAGTTAAAAAAAGAATAGTGAGCGTTTAAAGTTAACTTGCTTTTGGAATTCGAAAATTTTGAATGATTTTAGAATCATCTTGTTTCAAGTTTGAATCAGAAATTATTCAATTTCGAATGTTATTGTAAATTCGTTTGAAAATAAGATGATTTCAAATTAAAAGCATTCGAAATTAAACAATTTTCATTTTACAGTTAAGTTCAATTGAGCCCTCGCATGCAATAACTCGCCCGAAGTTCGAACAGCCGCATAATTATTGCAGGACCGAGCCGTCAATTTTGGATGAATCGGTCTGAAATTTTCCAGAAATCTTCCTTCAATACTGAGGCACAAATGTCTAACAGCAGGTTTCTTCCATCTGAAAGTTCCCTCGATACTTTCTGTCAGAGAAACCATAAAAACGTAGTTACTGGCCCGGTGTCATTTTGCAATTAAATATTAATAAACAATAGTATCTTTTTCAACTTTTGCTTCTTCTTTAGCCATCACTAGACTATACTGAGTGCATGATCTAATTTTTCATTTTTCCTATTAAGAATAATTATGGAACAAAAAAACTGTAAAGGAAAAAAAGTCCCACACCGAGAAAAATATTTTCTTCGTTTAAGAGGATTCCTCTTATCTTGATGCAAGGTTTCCTCTACAATATGGTATATAAAGTTTTCCTCTTAATTTTAGAGGATTATTCTCTTTTAGAAAGTATTCCTCTCAAATAAAGAGGAATCTTCTTAATAGTAGAGGAAAATAATCTAAATCATAGAGGAATATGCTCATTTTTGAGAGGATTCCATAAAAGGAATTTTCTTCTTAAACGAAGAAACTATTTTTCTAGGTGCATTTTCTCATTCTCTACAGGCCTGTACTTTGAAAAAATAGTTTTGGTGACTTTAAAAATTTGAATTCTCTGAGACGGTCGGACAATAATTATGCGGCTGTTCGAACGTCGGGCGAGAGTTATTGCATGGGGGGGCTCAATTGTTCAATTTCGATTGTTATATATTAAACATTGTTTGCATTTGGTTTAAACGGTTTCTAATCCAAAACCTTAAGAATAATGAAAATATCAATAAATCTTTCAGGCGGAGGACCAATGGCTGAAAAACTAGTGACGAAAAGTATAACAATAGCAAAAAAGAGGGCAGAAGCAGTAAAAAAATTGATAGAAACCGCCACTGCTCCTTTCAAAAAAACCTAGCACCAATAAAACTTTTTATGTTTAAAATAAAAACAGTTTCAATTCTACGAAACTGGACATTTTATTCTCAAAGATTCCTTATTCCTATATGAGAAAGCAAAATAAATTAATACCTAGGCTAACTTAAATTATCTTTCCTGAAATCCTAACACAGTTTTCCTTTATAAAGTACATGAGGCAGTTTTTCTTTTTTTAGTACAGACAAGTTTTCTTCATGACTCGTAAAAACTCTTCCTGCGAAATTTCCCCGTCACCGTCTCTGTCAGCCTCCTCAATCATTTCCTGAAGCTCTTCGTCAGTGAGTTTTTCTCCCAATTCTTTCGCAACTCTTTTCAGATTCTTGAAAGTAATTTTTCCGGTATCGTCATCATCGAAGAGACGGAAAGCCTTGAGGACCTCGTCCTTCGTGTCCTTCTCGGACATTTTAGAGGACGTAATGTTGAGGAACTCTTCAAAAGACAATGAACCAAGTCCGTCGGGATCAACACTTGCCGTTAATTTTTTTATTTCCTCTTTCTTTGGCTCAAACCCGAGGGCTCTCATCGCAACTTTCAGTTCTTTTGTTGCGATTTTTCCGCTTCCGTCGGGGTCAAAAAGGTCGAAAGCTTCTTTGATGTCGGCTTTTTGTTCTTCCGTGAGTTCAAATTTAGCGGGGCCTTTCCTTCGAGATCCTCCTGTCGTGGGTTTCTTCGTTGTTGATGCCTGTTATTTTTTTTACAATATAAATATAATATATAAAATATAATATAAAGATTTATATATATATATATATAAATTATTATTAAAAATTAAAATTACAGCTATATGAAAATTCTCTATTTCAAGAATAGAAAGCAAATAAAACAAAACGAAAAAGTATTGAGTTTAAATAAATAAAGAAGTAAAAAATTTTCTTGACTAAATTTGTCTAATAATTTTTTATAAAAGATTATTAATCTAAAACAATGTATATTAATTTAATTTCAATTATTTAAAAATAAACAAATTTTGAAGGTTATGAAAATTAAAAGAATTGTAAACAAAACATTTAAAAAGTGAAAGTACTTACCATATTTAATATTATAGAGCAAAATTGTTATCTAACGGTATAACTAAATCAAGTCTCTCAAATTATAATCGTTGTAATACATAGATTGTTTGTTATTTTCATTCTCGGTTTCGATGGAAATCATATTTTCGTTGCTATATCGTTGCTATAAACATTGTCATTGCCAGTGTAGCCCACGGTCGTATAAAAAGGTCCAGAATCTCCGGTGGTGGGGGCATTATAGCGATGACTCGCGTTTTGTACACAATTAGAGCTTCTCTAACTAGCCACCAAAGGTAGAGCGCAACGATCGGAGGGTACACTGTTAAAAATTTCAGCGGAATTTTACATCGCTGGACGGTGTAAATCAAGGCCAAACGGTGTAAATCAAGGCCAATCTTTTAATCTAATTTACTTCTCTATTTACTACATAATCTAGAAACCTATTTTTAATAACAATTTATTCATATTAACATTAGAATTTAATTCATTTTTTATTCGTAATTTCAAACTTTCCGCCATTGGACAAGTTTATCTTACATTTTCCGAATGCGGAAAATGCATCGTGTGAACAGGGTGTCGTGAAACGCGG